>VDFB02002721.1:0-20722 GCA_007258455.2 Sequoia sempervirens | reverse complement strand
CTCTAGCCCTAACTTTGAACAACATTGTTTGCAAATATAATTGTTAATTATATTAATTTTTTAAAGATAGATATGCTAGTTTTTAAAATATTAATTAAAAACTTATTTTTATGAGTAATAATAAATTTATCATATTTTTTTATTTAATTTTGTGATTTTAAATTGATTATATATGTGCACTTATTATGAAAAACTTTATATATAGAAAATCTTTAGTGTTGGATATGAAAACTAGGTGCTCACGAACTAGGGTTTGGGATCGCGCCGAGGAGTATCTATGGTGGTGGAGGGAGGCCATACCTCCCATGAGAGGTTTTCTTTCATAAGGGACCCTTTGCTTTTATTTTTTTCATTTTCTCTGCTCTCTAGTTGTGTTGTGTTTTCTTTCTTCGCTTGATTGTAGTCTACATTCTACCTTGTTTTGTGTTCTCTTCTCTGGTTTGTTTTAAGTTCTATTATGGAGGGGGGTTTGAAACCCCCCAACCCCCCTAATAACTTGGGTGGTAAGGATAGCCACCATAATCTGCAAAAATCATTCTGCGAGGTTGTGGCCGAGCAAGTCTTCGCTGCTCCAGAGGGCGCTGGGTTCTCGGTTAAGGAAGTGCACTGCCAGGATGGTAGGGAAGGTAAGGAGATCTCATAACCGCCTTTGGATTTTCATTTGTATCGTAATGCTAGTATGAAGGAAACAATTAGTAATGGAAGAAATAGGCTCAAAGACTCTGCTATTTTTCTAGCGGCAATGGATGTTAATAAGCTGCATGCGAGGAAATTTATAGACTCTTGGTTCTCTAATATCTGGTTAAATAAATTTGGTGTGCAAATTACCTTTTGTAGGCTTGTGCAGAAGGGCTTGTTTGTAATTTTTTTAAAGAATCATGCTCTACAGAGTAAGGTCTTAGCCAAACCTTACTGGACCATTGGAGGATGCACATTCCGTGCCCTTGCTTGGTTGCCGGCCGCCATTGCGGATGAGGTGCTTGCTCTCTCCACCCCTAGATGGGTGACGGTTAAAAACCTTCCCCCTGACTTCTGGCATATTCTTCCCCAAATCCTTGAGCCAGTTGGTAAGGTGCTAAGGATAGATGAGAATAAAGTGGTTATCCCTAATTTGGATGCTCGTGCACTGGTTTCCCTCAATCTTGGGATGGAGATTCCCAACTGTTTCAAAATTGTTGAGGATTCTGGTACTACCTCCTACCCACTTGAGGTTTTAGGAGGAATAAATGCTTGTTTCCTCTGTAGAAAGGAAGGGAATATTTGAAAGAACTGCCCCTTGGTTCATAGCAAAAAACCTAGATCAATGGGGGGAAAAAGTAATGAAAAACCTACCTCGGGTGCTCCTGACTCCCATGTTAAGTTGGAAACCAATGTTTTCTAGCATCCTATGCAAAATGCTGAGGGTGTTAACCTTGATTTAGAGAATGCCATTGAACGGCCATTCTTTGCTGTTGAGATGCCCGACAAGGGTGAGGTGGTCGCTGGCTTGGATTTTTCCAACTCTCCCCCGCCCAACAAAGTCCAAGGTGTCATTCTCTCTAATTCTTTTAGTGACCTTGAATGGGAGGGAGATGTTAGTGTAGACTCTTATCACTTACTCAAGCCTTGTGTTCATGTCGACTCCAAATGCCTTCCTTTTCGCCCCCCCAAGTAGGAAGTGTTTGGGGATGCCCAGGTTCTTAAAAAACTGAATGCTCAGCAGTTGGTTTTAAAAGAAATTAGACAAAGCATTGAAAAAAACCTTCTCCATCTGGATTCTAACCCTAGGTTGTGCCCTGTTCTCAAAACTACACAAGGGCCTAATCCCTTTGCTCTCAGCTTGGAGAGACAAAACCCGCGCAATGATGAGCCTGTGGATGAGGGTGAAGGTAATAGTGACCCTGCACTGGGCATGAATCCAATTGACATTTTCACCATTGCAAAAATAATGGATGTCTGTGTTGGATCATCTGCTGCCTCCGGCCAGACCCGCATGCCCATTGTTGGGGGGAATTCTGTGACTGTGGTAACCTAGCCCATGCTTGAATCGGGACCTCCTGTCTTCCAGACTCCTAAGAATCCTCTAGGTCATGGGGATTTGGAGATGGATCAGGGAGAAAATCCTAGCAGCTCCTCTATGTGTGAGCTTCTTGTTAAAAAGGGGGATAAAAGCCCCAATCAAAAGGAAGAAGTGGAGAATTTAGATCCTGAGAGTGCCACTCAAGGGGATCCTATGCAAACACCCAGACAAAAACCAGGCCCTAGGAGGCCAAGGAAGAACAAGAACTCTGTAAAATTGGACAAATTCCCACTTGTTGCTAAAAGGAAAAGGAAAAAAAAGCTTGATCATCCAATCGCCCATGGCTAAGTGGGCGGAAACTGAAGAAAAACTACCTAAATGTTTCGAAAAGTTTAGGAGTGACCAAGGGGCAGCTGTGTTATTTGATTATGAGCATTAATTGTGTATCCTAGAACGTCAAGGGACTTGAGTCGCCTGACCGGAAATACATAATCAAGCGGTTCTTAAACCTGGTTAAAAAGAAATATTTTGTTCTTATACAAGAAACTAAGGCAGTTGGCTTCACCCTGGAAACCAACCTCAAGTTTGTTTGGAATGGGGCAACTTTCTTCACTACCTTGCATGAAAGGGGTAGGGGAGGAGCAGCTATCCTAATGGAAAACCATTGGGCCCCCCTGGTAGTGGAAAGTGGTGTTTCTCCCTGCAATAGGGCGGTCTGGGCAACAATCAAAAAAGATAACTTGGTCTTTGGAATATGTTTTGTTTATGCTCCCAATGATCACAGAGATAGGAAAAAGTTATGGCAATGGCTTGCCACCCTACCAAAGGTGCCCTGGATTATTAGAGGGGACTTCAATATGGTGGAGCAGGCTGAAGATAAATGGGGTGGAATTAATATGTCTTGGAAAGGAAATGAAAAGCATTTTTGGCATAGAATGAAATATAAACTCAACCTCGTTGATCCAATGGAAAAAGGTAAGAACGATTGCAAAGGTGTATGGTACTCCTGGTGCAACGCCCAAAATAGCGGTAGTAGAATTTATTGCAGGCTTGACAGAATATATGCCAATAAGGATTTTTTTAACTTTATCCCAAATGAAGAGGGGGTGAAGGTGTGTGTTTATCCTTATACTCTTTCAGATCACCATCCTATCAAGGCTGACTTGGTGATCTGTCAAAGCAGGCTGAAAGAGGAAAGAAAGGTTGCGCCTTTCATCCTGAACACCAATCTTTTAAAAGATGAAGACTGCAGGGATGCTATTTCATCCCTCAAGGAGGTCAATAAGTGGCTCTTAAAAGAGGAGAGTGCCATAGACAGATGGAACATTAATTTCAGCAGTTGGCGTAAGCTCTTCCAAACAATTGGTAAAAAACAGGCCCTGGATGCAAGAAAGGTGGAAAATGAGTTGCAAGAAGCCCTCCTAGATTCTGAAACAAGGTTGTAGGAAACCCCAAATGATTTGCTGTTGGGGAAAGGATGGAAAGTGCTAAGGATGGTCTAAGGAAATTCCAAACTCACAAGGTAAATGGTCTGAAAGTGAGGGCTAAACTTAATTGGCTGGTCTGTGGTGATAGGGGCTCCAAATTTTTCTTCAAATACCTTAAAGAGAAGAGTATAAAGGAGCAAATTGACCAGATCTGGGATGGGGAAAGGTTGCTCACTAATCAAGGGTAGATTCTAAAATAGTTTCAACACTTCTATAAAGCTCTCTTTACTTTGGAGGGGGGCTCAGTAGAATGCATTAAGGCAAGGGACACAATTCAGAAGCTCATTCCTAAGAAGATTACTGAAGATGACTCAGCCAAGCTCAAGGAAGCTATGAGCAAAGAGGAAATCAACAGAGCCATTGATTCGATGTGCAATGATAAATCCCAAGGCCATGACGACCTACTTGTTGAATTCTACAAATGCTTTTCTGATTGGGTTTGTGAAGATCTGCTCCAAGTTTATGATGAGGCCCTGGAAAGAGGGACCTTGGGTAATATGATCAACAAAGGGATTATTAAACTATTGCCCAAAGGGGGGGATAAAACACTGATAAAAAATTGGAGGCCGATAACTCTCCCTAATGTGTCATACAAGGTGTTGGCCAAGGTTCTTGCTCTAAGGTTGACCAACATTCTTCCCAAATTTATCAATAGTACTCAAACGGGCTTCATCAAAGGAAGGTACGTTCTTGAAAATCTACTCACAAGCTAGGAAGCTATGCAATGGGCTAAAGATTCTCAGCAAAATGCCACAATGCTTCTTTTAGATTTTGAGAAGGCATACGATAGAGTTGAGTGGGAGTTTTTAAGAGGTATTCTCCAGGATTTTGGTTTCCCAAGCTTGTTCTATGAGATGGTGGACGTCTTACTCAAGGATGCCAATGCGCATGTTGATGTAAATGGAGCACTATATGAGGAAATCAGACTGGAAAGATCAATTCGGCAGGGATGCCCCCTGGCGCCTGCTCTTTTTGTAATAGCTTCAGATGTCCTGTTCTATTTGCTGAGGGAGTCTTCTGTTTCTCCCAGGATCAGGGGCATTAGATTGCCTGATGAGAAGGAATTTGATTAATGTTCAATTTACCAATGATACTGCTCTTTTCCCAAAGTTAGACAAGCTGAACATTGAATCTCTAATGAAGAAAATGGAGATTTTCTGCAAGGCCTCTGGGGCTAAATTTAACTATAGCAAATCTATTGCTCTTGGGTGGGAGAGAGATCCACCAGAATGGTTCAAGAGCTTCAATTTTCAATGGGGAGGGCCTGACCTCCAAGTGAGATACCTCAGTATCCCCTTTGCTATCAACCCCAACCTCAAGGAGATGTGGAATTGGATCAAAGGTAAAATTGAGAAAAAGCTTGATAGCTGGAATAAGTAGTATCTTTCCCTTGTTGGAAGAGTCCAAGTCTGTCAGAAGATACTCTCATCCTATAGTATTTATTTCACCTCTGTGTGGTTCTTCTGCAGTTACCAAGTTAACGAGATTCATAAAAAGATAAGGAGTTTCCTTTAGTTGGATGGGAAAGGGAAAAGGAAAAAGAATGTTGTGTGTTGGGACTGGTGTTGCCTTGGTAAAATGCAAGGTGGCCTAGGACTTAAAAATATGAGACTGCAAGGCATATCTCTTGCAACAAAGTGGATTGTGAAAGCTTTGGACGGTAACGAGCCCTGGAAGGTGCTGGTTAGGAATAACATCATCATGGCTGTCCCTAAATAAGCAAAAGCTTGGAAACAGCTTCCCTTGAGTGACATTCTTATGAGTAAGTTCTCTATGTATCCTAAAGGGTTGGTGGTCTTTAGGAGCCTTTGGAAGGCCTGGGAGTTAATCAAACACAATGCCCAGTTCAAGTCTAGTGACATAATCCTTAAGGACAATGTTAACTGTCAGTGCTTTAGCTCCATTTGGTGGAATGTGTCTCATAACCATAAACCCCTCGCTTTGTTACAGGGTTGTTCTGCTAAGAATTGGTGTCAAAAAGGCATTAAAACCTTTGGAGACATTTTGGTCGAAGGGAAGATAAAGAGTTGGGCTGGATTAGTGACGGAATTTGACCTCCCAGCTTCAAACTTTAGAACATATTCTACTTTAACAGAATCCTATAAGGATGTTGTCTTCCCCCAGGATTCTAGGAGGGCCCTTGATCTAACCAGGGATATTGTTTGGAAGGGCGGGAATCCTATCTCCAAGCTGAAAGCAAAGGATATCTACAAAGAGTTGACCTGTGTCAACACTATTTTTGAACATTTGAATAGTTGTTGGAATGTAAACTTAGATAATAAAGACTAGCAAAGAATACTAACGGATGTTTGGTGCAGTGGTATTGAGCCAAATAAATCCTGCTTCAGGTGGTTAGTGCTGCTTCAAAGAATTCCTTTTAAAAGCATTTGTGAGGATATTGATATCTGCAATATTTGTAAAACTCTGGAATTAGTAAAGCACATCCTTTTTGACAGTCATTATGCTAAAGAAATGTGGAAAGTTTTCTATTGTAATATTAAAATTTGGGATACTAATGATAAGTTGGTTTGGAAAGATGTGTTAATCTGTGATAAGAAAATGAGTAAAAATTGTAAATTTTTTTGGATTTTACTGACTACGGAGATTATGTGGCATAACTGGAAAGCTAGGAATGATGAAAAATTCAAAGGCACTAGGAGATCCCTTACTGAGTCTGCTAAAAGACTCACATTTCTTCATGTTGCATTGTAGGTTTCGTTGCACATTGAGGTTTTGCTACCCAAGTTCATCAATCTTGTCAGAGATGGATCGAGAAGGATCAGCAAGGCTGAAGGCAGGTGTGGGCATGAGATATTCTTAAAAGCTATTAATGAGTTTTAGAGGGATTTCAACGTGGCAACAGAGGTGCAAGCTAGGCTCAGGGGATGGCACCCCGACAGTCAAGCTCAAGTGGATGCTCAAGCTATGGGTGAGGACGCTGAAAATGGACAGACAGTGGCAGGAGATAACAGGGGGGAGGCTGAAAGCTCTAGTAGGACGGTGGATGGACAACACTCAGCTAGGGTAATGGCCACCATGGAGATTGCAAAGAGAAAATTCCCGAAGCTGCCTAAAGATGGGATAAACCTGATCAATCAACATGAGGTAGAATTTGGGCATCCTTGGCAACAAGGCCAATCAAGCCTGGCTATGTTTATGAATGATTTAGAGGAATTCCAAAATGGCTTCATTGGAAAAGCTAATGGCAGTAGGAAGGAGGTGATAAACTACTATGGTGGAGAAATTTCCAGTGACCAGCGTTTTAAGAATGCATACAAATCAAAATCAGGAAATTGAAAACCCTATTTATAATACTGTACATGTTAATCAAGCTCTGTATTTCTCTTTTTTTTTTTGATTCAGTAGCAAATGTTATGATTGTATATGATAAAACTCTGTACAAGTTAATCCCTGTAATCCATATGTAGCATACAACAAGTTTGATACTTGGTTTTTATGTTGTAAGGGTGTGCATATAGCAGTAGCTATGTAACACCAAACTGCTGTAACAACAAGCAGCTTCTATGTAAAACCGTGCTTAAACTATCATTATGAAAAACTTTATATATTTAAATTGCTATATTTTTCTACAACAAATCTTTAGTAAAGCCTTAAATTTACAAAAAAAAATTACAAATATATATTAGTTTTGAATAAACAAAATATGGATGATTTTTCTTGTTTGAAATGTTTTCAATTATAGTAAATTTAAGATATTTTTGTTTTATTTAAATTTGTAATTTTAAATACATTATTTTTTCTTTAAAAAAAGAACAATTATTTCCCATTCCTTTATAATTACTTTAGAAACTTAGAAACTTACTTTTATACAAAATAGTAAATTTAGAATATTTCTTCTATAATTTATTTTTTTTAAATTAGAAACTCTAGCTTATATGAATTTAGAAACTTATTTTTTTTATGTAATAGTAAATTTAGAATATTTCTTTTATACTTAATTTTTAAATTTTAGAAATTCTATCTATTTTACTTATTATTTATATATATTAAATACTTCAACTCTATTTTAAATAAACATGGATGACAAACTATGTGGGCAAATAAGATTTAAAGATTGAATTGTGTAATTTAAGAATGGACATTGTATATGTTGCATTTAATCAAAATAAGTTTTATTGAATGTTAGTTTAATTATACTATACGATTTTGCAAATAAAGTAAGTTTTGATCTTCTACTCTTTTGATGGCTCTTTACATTCTTTATCAAGCGATTTCTTTTAAATAGATTTTTTTTTCTTAATTGTTGATGATTTGAAGAGTTTTCTTCTTAAGTATTTAAGTATTTTTTCCTTTTGATCCTTGGAGGTAATTTTATGTGAGAAATTTGTTTATCAATTTTATTTTACTTTGGTTTTGCAGTGTTAAATTTAAAATGTTAAATTTAACGAAATAAATATTGTTGAATGTATTGTTTTACCATTTTCTTAGAAAAAAAATGTTTATTTGTATTTTGATTTACAAAGCTTGTTAGAACAGGAAACCTTCCAAAAGACTCAAGTTAGTTTTGAATACAAATGCAAATAAGATTTAGAATATAATTTTACTCTATATAAAATTCAATAAAATAATTTTGTTTCTTAATAATTGTAGAATTCAATGTAATTATTTTTTATTAAAAAATATTTTTTTATTATTTTTTATTAATAATATAAAATTAAAATATATAACACTTCATAAATTTTTTAAATTAAATTTTTATATTCAAATTCATTTTCATGACACTATTTTATAAAAAGAATTGCTAAATCCCATTTTAAATTTTTTGGAGGCGGCTAATGAAGTATTTTGTCTTGGGCCTTACAATGTTGGTCATTTTAAAATGGATTTATTGAATCGATAACATTCTGGTTTGTCCCACAAATCTCATAAAAAATGAAGTTTTTTTTAGCATCTATAATGTGTTTTCATTTGAATCTACAAATAGGGTGGCTGCCCACAATTCCTCCAAAGCAGAGAACAAAAAAAAACCATAGCCCATGCAAATATATTTTTCACATTGTTACGGATGATGAAAGTAACATAAGTGCACAAAAAGAAATTTTAAAAGGGACTCAGCAGGTTCTCTGAATTGTGGTTACGGTCACTGCATGTATAATGTAAAGAGAATGTTATTTTTGAAATTTGTTGCAACCGAAGATATCATTATGAAAGAAATCAACGATATAAATATGAAACAACATTTAAATAAAATATAATAGTAATAGGCATTGAGTTGTTTTTTCAATCACCTACTACTATAGACAAAAACAATTGACAGACACAGGTATCGAGTTGATTTTTTTCAATCACCTGCAATGAGCATGAATAAACCCCCGAATGACTGCCAAACTTTTTAACATTATTGGAAGAATAACCGCAGCTATGGCCACCAAGAAAGAAAGTGCAAGGGATAATAAAGATAACTGAACAAGGAAATTTTCAGAAAGAATCCAGATGCCAATGTATATAGATTGGGCCATCTCTTCCCACTTCTCTCCTCCCATACAACTTTTAGACCATCGATAGATCAATAAGGAATGCACCACAGATAGAACAATATTTACAAAACCCCTCTAGAAATTGCATTACCAATCCAATCGTGATCTAAAAAAGTAAGAAGAATCGTGTATATAAGAATTCCATCTATTACATTCCCCCTTCACTTCCCTTGGTTATGCCTGACTGCCAGCAATGCACGTCAATTACGTTTTCCTTTCTTTTTTATGTACTCAGGTCTTTTGATCCTTGCTATGACTAATAGAGCGCCTCTCGGTGTAATTACCTTTTCCTTTCTTTTTATGTCCTCAAAAGGTCTTTTGATCCCCTACTACCTGACTGATAGAATGCCTCTCGGTGTAATAACCATTCATTTGTGAGAGGAGGGCTATGTGGAGCTATGAAGAAGAGAGAAGTTGAAGAGAATGGAGAATAAAATCAGCACTGGAGAGACACAGGTTGGTGCATGGGGAAAAGAAAGGAGAGAGAAGGTAAAAACCAAGAAAAATAATAAGACGCAGTGAGGTAGAGAGCAGCAAGGGCAGAGGCGTAGGAAGTAGAAGGCAAGATAGAATTTATAGGTACTAGACTGCGAAGATATAAAGTAAATAAAATAAAATCAGGTTGGAAAGAATGTATAAGTTGCAGCTTTGGGAATGTCAGAGGAATAAAAAATCAAAAGAACAGATGATTTTTGTTTAAGGGAAAATCAATTAATTAGAAATTGGTTCACAAGAAATTCCATCACCAATGTGTACAAGCATAAGTAGTTGGAAGAATAAAATGTTGTAATTGTTGATACGTCTATAAATAGTTAAGGAATAATAAAAAAGTTCATCAATTATCTCTGAGTGTTGATCTCCATTGTTTTATCAATTGTTTAGAGGTAAATTAATTGAATGTTTTCGAGCTATAAATTTTAATTTCTTGATAAGGCACTTTTAAATTTGTGTCTATGTCAAATGGTATCAAAGCCTGGGGTTCTGAGTGCATAAGCAAATTGTTGAATGTGAGGCAGCTTATACCAATACCAATGGGTAGAGTGGAAGAAAGAAGGCAATAGATAAGAAACTCATGAGGGTTGTTGCAAGTGTGTGAGGAGTCCTCAGTAGTGAGAGAGCTTGAAGCCATGAAGGTGTGAGTTGTAGAAAGTTTTAGTAGACAAGATGGGTATATTCATAAGGAAGAAGGTTGTGATTTGGGAAGCGTGGAGATGGTACAAAGAAAATAAGACATGGAGGATGATTCTGAATATAAATAAGCATTTGGATAAGCTGGATAAACTATAGGCACAATTGAGTGAACAAAAATACATGAGAAAAGAAGATGAGTATGGAGTGAATAGCGAAGAGCCTGCAGCAGAGGTAGTCGAAGAGGAGAAAAATGAAGATGTAGCGATGAAATATGAAGAGGTTAAAATGAAAGATGAAGAAGAGGATGACTTATTGCATATTTTGGTGGTGGAGAATGAATGGTTGGAAAAGATTGCAACGATTGAAAGCGAGAATATAAGCATCATAATGAAGGAGGTAGAAGTTAATGATGTAGTCGATGGTGAATTTGAAGTAGCAAATGAAGAGGTAAACCTTATTTCATATCTTTATGATGATTCTATACTTTCATTCGAGGTAGTTAGGATTGAAGAGTGTCAAGAAGAACCTATAGAAATCTTCAATTTCCATAAGATATTTGATGAAGATTTGTATACAATAGGTGGTGATATGAGTGACATGAGTTTGGTGGAGGAGGTCAGTTACTAGTGGGTTGGATCCCATGAAGGAGAGGAGAGAAATAATTTAGTGGGGGATGATGATACATGGTGGATGTGAATCCATGAGAGGAGAGAGGAGGGGTGAATGGAGTTGTGGGAGGAAGATGACAGTTGTTTCAGTGTGGTGTTGGAAGAAGAGGAAGAAGGTTTGATCTTGTGCACATTCTTTAGCGATGGAGTTTGTTGCAGGTTGGTTGCAACTTAGAAGAGTAGTTTGACTACTCAACTCCACCTTTGAGAGCCTATTCTCACAAATTTCATATCTAGTATATCTGATCTAGGAGCATTCCAAGAGTCTATCAATTTGCATCAACAATTTTGTTGCAGTATAGTTTTTCAAATTTGGTTTGAGTTTAAATTTTGTATTTTTTCGTTTTGGTGCCTGTAGATTGGACAATTTAAATTTTGGTAAAGCTTTGGGAATAAAATTTGATTGGTTTGAATTGATATTTAAATCTATTGTGACCACTTTTCATAACGCCTAGATTAAAGGAATATTAAATGTCTTAAAATATAAATATGCAAAAAAATACAATATTCATACACTGTCAGGCATAGTAGCAACTAAAAATTCAATTCCATGTAATAAAAAATAATAATGATTTTGCAATTGAGATAGGCATGAGGGAATGAGAAGGGGTAGCCAATTTGGAAGTCAAGAAGGCGTTTGGAAAAGAGAAATGCAGATAAAAAATAGAAAAAAAACATCAAAAAACCAAAACAAGGGCATGGAGTTTGTAGGAAAGAAAAAGAATAACAAAAAATTTAAATGGAGTATGGTAGGAACAACAAACCAAGAAAACAAAATAAAAATTACCATATGGGAAGCTAGAAAGTCACGCCAAGGAGGTAGTGTGAAGTTTAAATAAAAAAAAATAAACAACAACAATTTACCATAGCCTACGAAGAGTGGAGCAAGGATGCCAAGGAAAGAATCATAGATTGAAGAGTGAAGGGCGTGGTATAGAGCAGATAATAAAATACAATGAAAATAATATTAGTAACCATTCATTTGTGAGAGAAGAGGCTACGTGGGTATGAAGAGAATTTAAAGAGAATAGAGAGAAGAAAATCAGCACTGGAGAGAAGACAGGTTGGTGAATGGAAAATAAATGAGAGAGCAGGTAAAAACCAAGAAAAATAATAATAAGCAATGAGGTAGAGAGTAGCAAGGGCAGAGGCGTAGGATAGAATTTATAGGTAGCAGATTGGGAAGATATAAAGTAAAAAAAATAAAATCATATTAGAAAGAATGTATAAGTTTTAGCTTTTGGAATGCCAAAGGAATAAAAAATCAAAAGCACAGATGATTTTTTTTATCAGTAAAGGCAGGAAGAACCTGTAATTATTTTATTACTTTCTTTAAAAGCTTACATCCAATTAAAAAAATAATGACCAAACAAACTGGATCCTCCATCAAATGCTTACAAACAACTAACAATCAACCAACTCCCATGCTCAAACCACCATACTTTACACTCCCTACCAACCATACTCCAAAAACCTACCAATCACCTAACACGTCATATACCAACTAACGATGACTTCTTGGCAACCTAAATACATTTGTGCCTCTGTGAATACAACTCCTATAACAATTAAAATTTGAGGCACCTTGGCTTAAGAAACATTGGCTTTGTACACCATGCTATAGCGGGCTTAAACTTTATTTCAGTTTTAATCGTTCAAAAATTTAACTCCACAGCCAGCCTCCAATGATAGAGAGTTGTTGAAAACACTGCACTAACCAAAATGCCCAGGTAGAGAGTAGGGTTGTGTTGGCATATGGTTTCTGGTGTTGTCATTTATGGCAATCTAAGTCATTGATCCAGTCCACATGTCAATACTTGTCCATTCTGGAATCTCTCATCAAGATTATCAACTAGACATCGAAAAACAACAGCATGATCATAATCACCGAGATTATAGTAGAAGCATGGAAGAAGTTTCTTCTGGAGATGAAGGAAAAGTACAAAATAATCTTCAAATAGTGGTTGTAATTCTTCAAATTTTTGAATCATTTTTTGAATAAGTAAGTTTTTGGTTACACTTCATAGGGGGAGAAAGAAAATATATTTTTGTCATTAATGTCAAAGGGGGAGAGAGAGCAGTGAAAAATGTCTTATCAAACTTAGGGGGAGTTTTGTCAGGAGTTTTGTCAGCTATGAAGTTTTGTTGGTTCTGATACTTAGTCATTTTTCACTAAGTGTTTCCATCAATTCCAAAGGGGGAGATTGTTGGCATATGGCTTCTATTTTTTTCATTTATGGCAACCTAAGTCATTGATCCAGTCCACATGTCAGTATTTTTCCATACCGGAAGACAAAGTGAAGAATAGGGTATCCGACTGAAGTTGAGCTTGTCGATTAGTATGCATTACCAGTTTATTAGTTTTGGTTGTGGATCTTAGGGAAAGTCTTTGGGTATATGAAATTTCTTATTCTCAAGTTTTTTGTTGTTGCATCAAGTGGTGTACGATTTAGGAGATCCGGTCATTTGATTTTTTGTTCATCGGTGTATGAAGACCGACTAAGTAAATGTAGCATGTTGCGGATGTTTAAGGCAAAATTGTTTGGAGTATTTTTGTGTTGGAGATTTTGTTTTGGGTCCTCACTATGTTGTGGCCTACTTTGGTTGGTGCGCATTGAAAATCGATTATGATTTCAGGCGATAGCCAGAAAATACTTTCTATTTTATTGAAGCCGACATGAAGCGATCAAATCCTCGGTAGCGGATATATATAAGAGATCGATTAATTCATTTTGATATGTATGTGTGAGAGTTCGATATGTATTGTTGTGTTTGCGAATATCAAAAGAATGGTTGAGTGATTTTTACTTGTGCAGAAGAGGATTTTGTGAAGCGAATTAAGGCTGAACAGGGCGAAGTGCAGAATCAAACATAAGGTCCAGAATCTGATCTATGAGCCTAATCGAAACTATAACCAGGCATTTGTAGATGCTACCTTCTTAGTTCAACCTTTTGTTGTAATCCAAATCTTTTGTAAGGCAGTGAGCCTTCCTTATTTTGAGTAGTGAGCTCAAGGCAATGTGCCTAAATGCAAGTGCATTCCCATTTTGTAAAACACTTATATTTGAGTACTCAAATTGTGGATTGAACTCCACCATGGTTTTTCCCCTAGTAGGGTTTCCACATAAAAATCCTTGCATTATGGTGTTGTGGATGATTGTTTTATGTGTTTGCATTTTTCTCTAGATTGAATGTCATAAGTAGTTTAAAGATCATATTGTTAAAGTTAAATAATGTTGAACATTGATTCACCCCCCCTTTCAATGTTCCCTTATTCCAACAGGTTGCTTGTAGATAACCTACTCTTTTCTTGCAGCCTACACTCCCACATCTAGATCAATACCAGCCACCCCTCGAAAATCTTCACACACAACTCAGTTTTGCTCCTCAACATTGTTAACGGACCAATTAGCTAATGTATTCGCAATCCCATTACCTTCCCGATAGGTATGTGTTATTTGTAAATCATCAAAGCCCTCCAACTTTTGCTTGATATATTGAATATACTTATTGATTCTCCAAATTTGAGAGCATCCTTGCACCAAGGCATTCACAATGATTTTAGAGTCCCCCTCCACATGTAACTTTTTGATCGACAACATGGATGCAATGTTAATTGCCAGCATAGCAGCTTGTGCCTCCACCTCATTGTTACTGCCATCCTATAGTTTCTATGCCCCCAACACAAGAATGCTTCCATGCTCATCATGAAAAACACATCTAGCCCCCGATGGACCAAGATTCCCTTTGGATGCTCAATCAAAATTCACTTTTATCCACCCTTCTTCAGGTTTTAACCATTGAATATCCTTGTCCTTATTCACTACTAAAGGCCCACCCGTTCTACCATTTGGGGAAGGAGCTTTGAGAAAAGGCCAATTTCTTTGTAAAAAACTATCTGCTTGGAAAAAGGGGAATTTACCCAAATTATGCCTTCCCACTGTTGCATTTACCACTTCTGAGATTGTCATTTATAGCCTGGTACATAGGACTTCTGAACTCAGCTCTTTACCTTGAAAAATCCACCTATTACGCTCCTTCCACAACTCCCAAATAATCAAAGAGGGACTTACTTGCCAAATGCATGAGAAGGTTGATTTCCTAACCTTCAATCTCCAACTCTAGAACATCATTGTTAACGATTCTGGGCAAGAAATTTTCCAATGCATTTTGTTTAAAAAATAATTCCAACATTGCTGAGCAACATCACAATGCAACAATAAATGATCCACTATCTCTTCGCACTTTCTGCACATCACATATTGGTTAGGGTCTTGAAACCCTATCTCTAGTCAAAATTCTACCTCTCAACGATAGCCATGCAAAAGACCCCGCTTTAGGAAAATGATTTTTGTTCCAACATAGTTGATTTGGCTAACCTTCTCCAGCCCAAGTTTCTTCTAGGAACTAATAACCAACCTTTACATTATATTACCCATTCGCTGCCCCACACCATGAAATTTCATCCCTACTTTTTGTTATTAAAATTTTCCATTCTTGAAAAATGTTAAGAAGCAACTGATGGTGCTCATTTGTTAGTTGCAAGTCCTCTATAGGTTTCCACATCCATACTTCTATGCCTTCCACCACTTTTTTTCTTATGTAATCTTTAACTTTTGTGCCCCATTTCTCCTCTGTTACCATCTGAATATCTCTATATCTTGCATCCTCCTTTAGTACCAGGTGCCTGTCCCAAGAGTCTTCCCAAAAATGTGCCTTATCACCTGATCCCACTTGCCAAGAAAGGTGCTCTAAAATTACTTTCCTATATGAAACCATAAAATTCCATATTGTTGATCCTCTAGGTGGGTTTTGCATTGTTAAGATCCTTTCTTTCTCATCATTTTCTAAATATTTTCTCTATAAGATTTTAACCCATTTCTACTCTGGTTTCTTGACCATACACCATATTAATTTTGCACCCATTGCTTCATTCATTAAGCTCCATTTTTTAATACCAATGCCACCAATAGATTTCAGTTTGCATACTTTGTCCCAAGCTAGAAGTGGTATCTTCTCCTGTTCTTTGCTCCCATTCCAAAAGAACTTCCTCATTTTTTGTTCTATTATAGATAAAGTCTTTGCCAAAAAATTTAAGCACATAATTGAATAAAATGGTAATGCTGATATAACTAATTTTAACATTAAAGTGCATCATGTGGAGGAAGGCCATCTACCCTTCCAGCCCTCCATTTTGCTAATACATATTTCTAATAAATGATCCCAAAATTATGATTTGCAAGCTCCTCCAAAGAGAGGGGTGCCAAGAAATTTCCCTGGCAACTTTCCAACTTTGATACCCAGGATTTGAGCTATTTCTCTTTGCTTATCCATTCTTGTATTAAGGAAAAAAAAACTTATATTTTTGCCAATTTATTTGTTGTCCTAACATTGCACAATACTTCTCTAGAGTGGATTTGTTCACTCGAGCTTCCCTAAAAGAAGATACACCCATCAAGAAAGTATCATCAACAAATTGTTGATGAGTGACAACCTCCATCCCTTGAGCAATGCATACACCCTTCCATCTGCCTTCTATCCTTTCTCTGTTAATAGGCACAAATGATTTTTATTTAAGGGAAAATCAATTAATTATAAATTCGTTCACAAGAAATTCCATCACCAATGCGTATAGGCATAAGTAGCTAAAAGAATAAAATATTGTAATTGCTAATAAGTCTGTAAATAGTTGAGGAATAATATATTAGTTCATCAATTGTCTCTAAGTGTTTCTCTCCATTGTTTTATCAATTATTTAGAGGTAAATTAATTGAATATGTTCGAGCTGTGAATTTGAATTGCTTGATAAGGCACTTTTAAATTTGTGTTTGTGTTATAAAACTAGGTTCAAGTTTCATGATGATCATAAAAAAGATAGTAAAGTTCAAGAATATGGATGGAATGAGTATCTAGAAATGTTTAAAAGCATATACTAAGCAATGGAAAACTAGCTAATAATTGGCCTCATCAAAACTGATATCCTAGACATATCAATTGCTTCTTGTTGCATTTATTCATTATCCTTGATAGCTTATTCTCTCCTTTGTCTTAGAGCCTTAGCAAGGCTATCTGTAGTCGTGTTAACAATGTCATTGAAGGGAATGTTTTGCTTAAGCATATATTCGATGATAACTTTCTCAAATATTTTTTTGTCTTCTGGGGGGACTTCTGGATGGAGCTCCATTATAATATCTAGTAAAATGTATTCAACCATTCCATTCAAGATTTCTCCAAATTCAAGAGGACTATGTGTAACTAGAGGGGTTTTCTCAACACTTTTTGCAATCTTCTTCCCATTCTTCTTCTACATAGGAATATCCAATTTCTTCAACATCACTAGACTCTTCCTCATTTGTTTTCTCTCTATTTGTCTTTCTTTTAGGTCTGGCATGCCTAGCTTTGGTGGCCTTTTTCTTAGGAGAGAATTGAGATGTAGCTTTTCTTGTACTACTAGTTGATTTAGTGGATTCAGAAGGTAGTGGAGCAACTATAACAACATGAGAGGTTCTACTAGATCTCCTTGGACTAGGACTAGCTTTTGAAAGAGCATATTTGGCTATAGAAGCCTCCATAGGAACATAAAATGTAATTTTTGGAGAGGTACTTAGTATCTTGTAAATATCCTCTTTGCTTTTAATTTTTGAGTAACGTAGAGCACCCATCTCCTTCATTAATTTTTCAATTGTCTTTTCACTAGTTTCTTCTCTCTTTTTTGTAAATTTCATCCATGATTTATCTATATGTACCAAATCTTTTAAATTTAGGATCCTTAGGTTTTGACAACAAAATATCTATGTAACCTTGTACAATTTCATCCTCAACCTCATAAGGTAGCTCAATTATCCATACAATTATGAATCCTACTGCTTCCATAAAATAATGATCCCTATTCACCATAAAAGTTATCTCATTTTTATATTTTCAGACCAAAGTAGATGGTATCATATATCTCCCCAGCAACTCTGGGGATAAATTTTAAAGAAAATTGAGTACGTGGTAATAGATGATTTCTCATCTTGAAAAATATCCATATGCTTCTTAATTTGTGCAGCTACCATAGTGGATTTATCCCAAATTTTACCTTTGAAGCTAGGTAATTCATAAAGGAAGAAAAAAGTAAGACATATGATCAAAGACCCAAACCTAAAGTTGTACTTAGTTTCCTTTGTTCTTTTCAGGTTCTTCATCAATTGTTCTCTCAATAGCTCACACAGGTCAATATTGGTATTTTCCTTTACCATTTTATATACGATGTGAATTGTTGTGGTGATGGTAGACCCTTCCCTATTTTTGAAATAGATTTGGTATTCTATGCCCATTGATGCATACCAGACACTAGGATCAATTATATCATTTAATATTAGGTTTCACTTATCAAACTTAGTACTGGTGAGTTCCATAATAGTTTTATTCTTTATAGATTTCAACATTGGAGTTGGTTTGGGGGTGCAAAGACTAGTAACTTCTCTAATAGCATCCTTTATGATCAAGTACAGTTTGTCTAACCAAATGAAATTATCATGAATTTGGCTCAAGATTATTCTTACCCATTCCTCACTTTTACAGAAGTATAGAAATTATTTCCAGATGTCCAACCCTTTTGCAACAATATTCCCATGCTTCATCTTATATCCTCCATTTTTATTTAGTAGCTCATGTCAGACCATTTCAAAAAAAGAGGTGTGTTTAATTTCATTCAAATGAGCATGGATGTAAATTCTTATGTCTTCGCAGTACACAACACCCAGTGGAACTTTTGAAAATGCATCATCTTTGTCTATATCCATTGCTTTGAATAAAAATTTCTTATATTTAGGCCTTGTCCTTTCAGTAACATCAATTACAGTAGGTGTAGCCATGATACCTTTTTCTTATACTAGGGTTTTATAAACAAAACCATAAAAATACATGTGAAAGTTGTCATTAGGGTTTTCTCGCAACACACAGAGAGTCTTCTTTTCTTCCTGCTTACCACTTTCATACACTTGATATCTTTGAATGAGATAAATTTTGATCAATTTGAGACTAAATATGCTTCATACCAACCCTAATTTTTTTGCATTAAATGCATTTGACACTTTGAAACTTTTGCAGTTTGTGATATAATAGAGATCCATAATCCTTCAACAATATTTCCTAGAAGGTGTATTTTCTCTAGATTCATGACCAAATAAATTCATATTACTATATATCATTATACTGAGGACTTCAGCATCTCATGCACTTCAGGGGTTTGACAGGATCTACAATTACAACTCCCCCTAAGTCAATACTCTCTCTTTATTTATCAGAGGACATGTCTACACCATTTTGAGGTACAAATTCATTCCTTATTTCACCTTCTCCCTTCTTTTATCATACTTTTTTCATCTCCTTCTTTTGTTGACTAATGAAAAGCTTCTTTTGAGGAGCAAAATATCTTACCTTGTAGAATCTAGCAATGTGTCCTAGTTTATTGCAATTGTAGCAGATGATACTAGCTTGAGAAGAAAAATTGCTTCTTCTCACATTAGATCTACAATCAGAAGCCTTATGGTCAATCTTGTTGCATGTGTAGTAGTATCCATAGAAGGATTGAGAGGTCATAGCATTATTCCTTATCACCTTACTTCTCGATTCATTAGCCTTGTGGCCAAATTTTTTGTAGACATAGAACTAACCAAGAAATGATTAAGTGTTCATAGTATTGTAAGTTGAAGACTTGAAGAATTTCTGACTCATTTTGCTTATGTATTCAACTATCTTATGATTTACAAGAATAGCAGTTACCATTGAACCTAATAGGAGCAATTTGTTTATAGTCAAGTTTTTTGAAATTCTTCTTTTTTCTCTAGACAAGAATGAATCCTTCTTCCTTTTTTTTGTTATGATTTCTCTTTGCATCTCTAGAGGATGTATCCTTAGTATTTTCAATGTAGACATTCTCCTCCCTTGTTTTAGACTATCCTGCTACTTTGAAGTTATCATATAGATTCGTAGATGCATTAATCATGGGCATTTCCCCTTTTTTAAAACCAAATCTAAATTTCTCTTTTGAGGGCTTTTGAGAGTTAATTAACTCATCAAGAATTTCATATCCCACTATTATTTTTAGACCTTTCTCAATTTTTTCTTTTTCTTTTTCAATTTCCTTTCTCACATATACAATCTCTTCCTCAAGCTTTAAACACTCAACTTTTTTATCATTGAGCTTGGTATTCAGGCAATCCTCAATCCTCTTGCCTTCTTCAACTTTTACTTTTAGATTTAAAATACAATCATTATCTTCTTTGGCTTTCATTTCACATCCACTTCCTCCTATTTGAGCTTTTAGTTTGCCAATTTCTTCCTTTCATTCTTTAGCTTTTGCCTTCAATTTGTAAATTGTCTCTTTTGACTTTTCCAGCTTGCACTTGTATTTGATATTTTGTAATCTTTCTTCATCTAGATCCTTAAGATCAAATCAGAGTTCTCCCTCAAAAACTACTTCACAATCTTTTAGATTGATGTTCCAACCTTCAGGATCCACTGATTCTAGATCTCGTTCTGGAATAAACATGTCATTGATTTTTTCTATAGACTCCATAAATTTCAGAGCAGGATCAACTTTAGTTGTTAAGGTTCTTAAGGAACTTAGCTCTTATATAGCTTTTTGAACACAATGATGTGTTGTGTTACATCCCAAATGTAGAGTTACTATTTACTATTACTGCATAGGGTAAATATGGATGTAATGTGAAATTTGGAGATGAATAAATTATGCTTGTACCTTGTTATCAATGTGAATGTTATCTCATTTGGTGATTCTCATTTGAATGTTATCTTTGTTGATGTTATTCATGGTAAAATACTACATATATGTGAATTAAATGTTATTGAATTATCATTATTCTAACTTTGAAGATGTTTATGTATACTGCATATTGTTATGAACAACTGGCTATCGTGTGCATGTGTTAG
>VDFB02002720.1:0-13078 GCA_007258455.2 Sequoia sempervirens | reverse complement strand
CTTAGTGGGCATTTTGGCATCACAAGACTTTATAACTAGTGCAAGGTTATATTATTGGCCTAAATTGGCCGCAGATGTTAGAAGATATGTGGAGTAGTGTGTAGTTTGCATGAAAGCCAAAGGGGGAGCTAGCAATGCTGGTTTGTATCAACCCCTGCCTATTCCTAACAGACCATGGGAGTGTGTGAGCATGGATTTTGTGGTATGTCTTCCTAAGACCAAAACTGGTTTTGACAGTGTTTATGTAGTTATGGATAGATTTAGTAAGATGAGTCACTCTATCCCTTGCAAGACTACACATGATGCAAGTTACATAGCCCATCTCTTCTTCAGGGAAGTTGTAAGAATCCATGGATTGCCATTGAGCATTGTATCAGACAGGGATGTGAAATTCATGAGCCATTTTTGGAAGACTTTATGGAGCAGATTGGGTACCAATCTGTCATTTGGATCAACATACCATCCTCAGACCGATGGTAAAACAGAGGTGGTTAACAGAGTGTTGGGAAACCTTTTGAGGTGCTTAACTAAAGAATATGGACAGACATGGGATATGGTGATTTCCAAAGCTGAATATGCTTATAATGACAGTGTCAATAGAACTACAGGGAAAAGTCCATTTGAGGTTGTGTATGGGATGCACCCAAGAGGAATTTGTGAGCTTAGAGGCCTTGGATCTCAGGAGAATAGAAGTGGACATGCAGAAGACTTCAGTCAGAAAATGAAGGAGATCCATGAGCAGGTCAAGCAAACAGTTACAACAGCAACCCAAAAGTTGAAGGAAAAAGCTGATTTGTCAAAGAGAGATGTACAATTTGTAGTTGGGGATTATGTTATGGTCCACCCCAACAAATCCAAATTGCAGAAAGGAATGGAAACCAAGTTGCAGATGAAGAGATTGGTTCCATGCAAGGTGTTAGCCAAATATGGCAAGAATGCCTATAAGGTGGAATTACCATCAGATTTGGGCATCTCTCCAGTTTTCAATATTGTTGATTTGATCAAGTACAAGGGATCAGTCAATGATGAGGGTCAGAACAGTCAGGAAGTTCTCAAGGACATCAGTAATGTGAACTTTCCTACTTAGGACAAGCCTCAGGCAGAGAAGATATTGGAGTCAAGGGTGAAGAAGACCACAAGACACAAGGTGTACATGGAACACCTCATCAAGTGGAAGACCAAGCCTAAATCTAAGGCTACTTGGGTGGATGAAGCTGATTTTAAAAATTAGGGCATTGACCTGTCCTTACTCTCTCCTTCCAATCTTTCATGTCTGAGCTGAGAGGGGGAGAATGGTGCAGGAGCACCTCGGAAATTACTAGGTTCCCTTGAAGTTTTGTTTGAAGTCATATTTTTGTTGTGGTATTGTTGAGGTCATGTTGACCATCTAGCTAGGGTTTTTGTTTTGAATAATGCTTGATCAATTTATGATCAAAGGATTGGGAGTTGGCAAACATTAATGGGTTTTGAAGCCCCAGCTTGTCACCTTTACCAATCTTGTCTAAGTGCTTGAAAACACATGGGGTTTTACAACTTGCATCTTTAGGGCATCCAAAAGCTCGAACTAAGAAGCTTAACCATTTGGGAGGCATATTTAAAGCTTGCTTCAACCTTTGAAGGGGTTGGAAGCTTGATTGTACAGACTGTGTTTTCAGGAGTGGAAGAAAAATAGTGTTCTTGTTAATATTTTTTGATTTTTCCTGTTCTTGTTCTTGGAACAGCAGATAGATGATTTGAGAAAAGATTTTTGTTGGACTAAATAGTATGTAGTGCAGCTTTTTGAAGCATTTATCTGGTTCATTAGTTAGTAATCCCATCGCTTTCATTTTTTTTGTAAATTTTGTGTTGTTTCTTGTTGTTGTTTTGACTGGTAATTGTGATAAAAATGGAGTTTTAGCCCGCACTCCCACTGTACCAAGAAGTATGGAGACATTGGGAAGGTGGCTAAACTCCATTAGTGTACATATTTTAGGGGTAGAATCAAGTAGAAGTTCAGATAGCATGCTACAAGGCTTTTCCTAGGCGAGCTTGTGATGCCCAGCTTGGAAAAGACAATTAGAGACAAGTCTTAATGCAGCAGGGGTGTCAACTCCTTAACAACTAAGGTATGAAAGGATTGCAGGAGAACATAACCAAGGTCAGACAATATCCAGGGGTCATCACCAATCCATTTGGTGGCTGGAAGGAGGAAACAGTCCACTGTGTGACCAAGAAAGGCTTTAAAAAGTCCTAAATCTCTTAAAATCAGGGTAACCCTGTGTACGGCCTGAGAAGGTCTAAAAACCCCAAAAATATTAAAGAGCTCCAAAATTGAGTGAGGGTTCTTTCTTTGAGTTTATGGTGTTCACCGAGCAGGAAGGAGCAATAGCCTAAAACCTCAGGATAAGAGACCTAATAGGGGCTCATGGGCTACTAGCCCTCCTAAAACCCTAGCCTAGGTTTTGGGGCAGCGATAGAAGAAAGAAGACCTGAGATGGAACAAGAAACACAGTAGGATAGTTTTGAAGCCATGGGAGAGATATCACACCCCTGCAACAAGATTTGTAAACATTTGGAGATCAACTAGTCTTTATGAGCATTAAGGGCTAGATGGAGAATGTGAGAAAAAGCACCAAGAATTGCTTGGTTGAATGCATTGTAAATGATAGCAGGGTTGGTTAGTAAGACCAGGAGTTCTATTATCAGGAATAGGACTTATAGGTCAGGGTGAAAAAGATCCCTTAGGAGTTCTCAAGACAAGGACTCTGAGCATGGAACGGTGAAAGTTAAAACCAACCCCTATTCCTATCAAAAATTTTTGATGGGCAAGGTCGTTGATGTCACAACTTGCATCATTTAGTCAATTATTTATCAAACTGAGTGTGTCTCAGACCTATATGTGATAAGGAGGGTTGTCACAGATTTTGGGGGGGTTTTGCACTGTAAACAGTGACTTTAGGTATCGATTTGGCTCCTTCAAGAGCTTTCAGGAGCTCTCAGGAGCTTTTCAAGAGCTCTCAGGAGTTGAACTGCAGCGACTAATTCTTAAGGATTAATTCTATCTTATTTCCTAAACTAAATTTCTTTTGACTTGTTTTTGACTTCATTGGACTTGATTGAGACTGATTCATGGAGAAGACTAACATTTACTTTAATTCTTAATCTAAAATATGAAATCCAAATTAATTCTATTTTCCTTTGAAAGAAATCTATCTTAAGATCTGTTGGAAATTAAATGTTATTTTAAGAATAGAAATAAACTACAAGGAAATGGCAATTAATCTAGAAAACATAAATACTAATTTCCATGAACAGGTTTCCAACAAACTTCAATTCCATCTTTTCATAAGTTCCCATCATTACTTCTAATTAAAATCAATAAATAATTACCAAACTTAATTCCTACAAACAACATCTAAATCTGATTAATTTAATAAACCTTACAACGAATCTAACAAACTAATCTAACCATGATAAACTAAACTTCAAAGCGATTCAAGCAGAATTAACTATCCAGATTTAACTTCCAATAAATTGAAAATGATTCAACAACTTAACATTCTTTAATTGACATTTAACACTTCAGATTCAATATTAATAATCAGAAATAACATAACTCAGTAAAATAGCAATGCAAGATCGATCCCTTTGGTTGAGAGGGCCCTACTCTTCCTTAGGTAATATCTCTTAACATAGTGATTCGAGTTAACTTCTTACTTTCATTCCAATTGATCAAAGTGGGACACAAAACAAAGTATTGCCATCAAATTACAAAAATCTGATTGAAATTATCTAACTCCTATCTAAAACCGAAACATGGATATTTATAATCATATCCTTACTGAATTCAAAACATGGTGTTTAACTTCCAAGACTCAAGGTGTTCAAACTAAATATTTAAATAAAACTAAAGCAAAACTAAAACAAGATTGAGAATAGACATGGAGAAATATGCCATATCAGCGCTGGGAGTAGAAGTTCTTTAATCGACTACAAAGAAGCCGATTTGGACTTGAGTGATTCATCATCCAATTGGGTTGATCATTGGTGTGATTATCTTAATTAAATAGGGAGTTGAACTTCATCATTAGTCTTTTAAATACCCTGTATAAAACCCTTAAGAAAAGGATAACAATTATGGTAGTAAAAGATCAACATTGCATAATTATCTCATTAATATCATCATAAAGTAATGCATTTAACATAAACCATTACTTCAAATATATCTACCAAATTAGCTAAACGTAAAACAAACTAAGTAAATATATTATTCTATAGTCTACTGCTAGTCATGTTAATTAACAAATATATCAAGTCTTTTAAACATAAAATGATTTAAATGAAAGTATCCCTAAGCCTCTCATCATTCTTCCCCACTTGTTATGGACCATGTCATCATGATTTCTCATCAAGAATTATGGTGGTCTCCTTTTCCTTGTTTAGTTCCTCTATCCAAATGCAATAGTCAAACACTCCTTCCCTGTACTAGTGCAACAATCTACTATTGAGTGAAAAGCCATGGTTTTGTCTTAGCTTTTCAACCCATGGTTTTATTACTCCCTTAGGTACATTGGGTGATTCTTTGAGCTTTGGGGTGGGCATAATGATAATTGGCATTCTGAACCGCATGCCAACCTAGAATTCTTGTTGCTGCTCAATCAAAGTGATCACATGTTTGACTCTTATCAAACTCCATCTGAGATTGTTTAGACTTATTGTCTCTCTTATTCTTACTGATTCATAAATGAGTTGATATCTTTCCTCATGGGAGTTTATTGCCAATGGGGGAAGTGTCCCTTCTATATTTTGGAATGTAGATATACTATTGAGCAAGTTTGAAACATAAAGAGGATTAATGTGATTTAGCCTTACCACTAATCGTACCATTTTGATATATTTCTCTGCATGAGACATTTTGGGCCTCATTGGTAAACCATACTTTTTCTGAGCCTCCTTATATTTTTCCATTCTACTTGACCATTCAACGTGATTTTGCATTAAGAAGACAAAGGACCTGATTTGCAGCTCACCAACATAAACATTCAAGAAAGAATCAGTGTTATCTCTCATTAAAAAACCATGCTGGAAAAACTCACACATTTGATTTTGAATGTCAAGGTGGCTATGGAAGTAATCTTGCAAAAAATCTCTATCATCATGATAATCTAGGTTTCTCCCCAAAATTAATTGATTAAGCTTCCATTCTATAAAATTCTCTCTAATAAACAAAGCATATACCCCTATTGGTATTTTCATTGAAAGCATCGCAAAACTTATCTCTACTGCTTGCTCAAGTCTTCTTTCAATTTCATTCTTTTCTTCCTCTAACTTTTGCACCTGCTTTTTCAGCTGATCATTTTCATGCTTGAATTTTAGGGCTTCTAGGGAGAGATATTTAGGCTGGGTTCTTGGTGGAACATTTGATGGAATGCCAGATGGAATGGGATGCAGAGCAAGGTAGCATGTTGGGGTTGCGGAAGTAGAGGCTTCTTGTGAATAAAACCGCATAGATTGGCATTTTAATTGCTCTTCCTTTTTCTGCAATTCTCCTTTTAATTTTGTAATTTCCTCAGCATTTTCTAATGCTTGTACACTAGCTTGTTGTAGGGAATCCTTAGTTTTATTCAATTGCTCTCTATACCTTGCTTTATTCTGTTCAATCTATCTTTCCATTTCCTAAGTTTTGTTGAGGAATTGTTGCAATTCCTCTTCTTTTCTTCTTAATTTTTCTTCAAGAAATTGCATGTTCTTCCTTTCTTGCTCTAATTCAGCTTCCAATTGGGACATTTTCATATCCCTTAACAATTCCTTAGTTTCTAATTCATCTTCATTCAATTTTTCATGGATTTCTTCTTCTTCAATCAATGGTTATTTTCCTTTTCTTTTCTCATAACGTGGAGAAGATGTAGGGGATATCACAGTCTCCTCTTGTTCAAATTCCTGTGATGCTTCTTGCTCTTCAGATTGTGCCTCAAACTCTTCAACAAAGTCATGGGTTTCAAAATAGGGGTTATTTTAGGAGTCAACATTGGGCCTTCAGGAGGGCTTTGAGGCTACTCAAGATAATGCATTGGTGTGCAGGTTCCCTCATGGCTTGCAAAAGTTTCTATCAGGCTTTCAGAAACAAAGGGTTTGAATTACAAGTGTCTCTTTAGGGGTGTACACAATCATCTTAGCATGGCTAGGGCTTTCTTCATGCAAATATTTCTTTTTCTTTTTGGAACTAGTATGGGTTACCCTAGAGGATTCTTGTAATTTTCTTTTACTCCTCTTCTGATTTCCCTTGGAAGATTCACCTTTCTCAATTTTTGAACTTTTTGCTATGTGCCCCCTTGTGGGTTTCCCTTTTTTATTTTCTATGGGTGTGGACAAAAATTCTAGCTAGCCCTGTTTCCTAGATTCTTTCTTTAAGAAATTGTGCTTAATTATCAAATGAATTAACCCCTAGTATTTTATGGAAGACTCCCCTCTAGAATTTACTCTTAAAATCATGGAAGCAATTTGTTGGAACAAAAATGCTAACAAATTTATTCTAGTGGAGGGTTTTGTCTTTCCATACCTTAAATGTATCAATAGTCACATTTTTGACCCTAATATAGTGTCGTACTATCCTTCACAGGTGAATAATTTCATGAGCCATGTTGCAATAGTTCTCCATGGTTCGTCCAAACTGTGATGAGCTATTATGTGCTGGTCTCCCTTCTGCATCAAAATTTTTGGCCTTCTTTCTGGTTTTTGGTAAAATTCTACCACCAAATTTTCAAATTTGACTCGACCCTTGTTAACTGGTTTTCCTTCAACTAGAATTCCAGAAATTTCACTTATTATTCCTGTAGTGACTTCAATGATTTCACCCCTCACTCTGGTGACATTCACGTGAAAAATTATCACAAATTCCTCTACGGTTTCTAGCTGAAACCTTCATATTTCATTATAAAATCCAACCATCCATCTTCGCTTAATAATCGCCTAGTTTTTTAATCAAGAGTGAAGTTTTTTTGCTCTGCATTCCTCTTGTTCCCCATTTCTTTCTGTCAACAATGGTGGACTTCCACTAGTGAACTTCAACCGTAGGACTCAATACTTAGCAACCGTAAAATTATTTTTCCTTGTTTTTGGAGCATCCATTTTGAAAATGACATGACGCGGCCATTAATTTATTGCATTATTTTCCTTTTAATACCGGACAATTAGCACATAAATTGAAGTTGCAATTCAATTCGCAAGGTTGGTGGCATCTTTTACACATGTCAACATGAACTTGGAAATATTTTGAAAAGATAGGTGAATCATAATATGATTTGTTATTATTACTGGCATCATCCAATGTCACATCATTCCTTATATCAACTGCCTCACTGCTCTTTGAAATGATTAGAAGTCATTTATTATCATTATTAATAACAATATGGTAGAGATGTCTACACTTATAAATATTTACCTTATTTACATTAGTCTAACTACTTTAGAAAATAATATTCAAAAGTAATATTCACATTAAATGTGCACCTCTATTTATTTTGAGCCTTCGAGTTCTTTAGGAGCCTTTAGGAGCTTTCAGGAGCTTTGGAATTATAGGATTTGAAAGCCTTTGAGATCTCCAAGAGCCTTCAGGAGTTCTTCAAGAGCCTTCGGGATTTCTCAAGAGCTTGGAACTCCAGGAGTCTTCAGGAGCTATCAAGCCAAATAGAGTCTTCAGAGTCTTCAATCTTTAGGATCTTCAGGAGCCTTCAGGAGCTTTTGGGAGCTCTTTAGGAGCCTTCAAGAGCTTTCAAAAGTTAACTTAGATAGACTGCCATTACTGGTTTTCAGTCATCTTTTTTTTTTTTGAAAGCAAACCGTCATTTACTAGTTTTCAATTTACTTCCTTTTTTCGCAAGGAAAACTTCCATTTGTTGGTTTTCAATTTACCTTGGTTATTCAAGCCTTCTTCAAAGGTTCAAAAATCTTTTCTCATGGAAGATATGTATTCCATGATAAAATGTTCAATTATGTGTTGCAGTTCATCTAGAAATTCCTCCTTTGTTGCTAGCTTATGATATGTCTTCAATCAATGACCATTAACTAACATGACTCTCTTTTCTTCATCAATCATGGTGTAGGAGAACCTACACCTCATCCTCTATTTTTTCTAATTTGATGGAAATTTATGTGCAATAGGGTTAGTGTTGGTATTTTGAGTATGTTTGTCTTTAATAAGGTGTAACAAAGACCATTTGTTATAATCTAGGTTGAGTTTTTGAGTTTTGAGTCTCAATGTGCACAAATGTACTCTTGCACTAAAAGATGCTCTTGTAGCCTTTGAAGGAAAAAACATGAATTTTTATGTAATTGTGCAAGGTTGGGAGTCTTAAGGATGTAATAATGCTAAGCCATTTGAATAATTTTTAAGGTATTAGGTCTTTAGGAATGAATGGTTGTTTCAAAATGCAAAGTAGTCATAATGAAATTTGGTATAAACTTAGCATTAATGATGTAATTAACTTAGCCAACGGTTCCCTCCTTCAAAAATTAGTTGAAGGTCATTAGGAAAGGTAGATTCATGTTTATAAGGCCTCCATTTGGTTGAGGCAGGGGGTTGATGAAGTTTTTTGAAGCATTGAATACAATAAAACTCTTCTTTTCTGCTTTTTCCTGTGTTTTTCACTATTCTTTTGCTTGGTACAAACTATGGCACTATTGTATGGACTCCAAAATGGAATGGATTGATAGAAGAGTGAGTAACCTTTAATTTGGTGGTGATTTGGCTTGTTTTCATCAAGTATCAAGAAAGATATAACAATTTTCGTAAGAGAGGGTCTGAAACCCTTCCAAAACAAGGGTTTGGTCTCAAAATGTGTGTAATTCCCATTTCCACCATGGGAAAAATTTGAAACTTGGTGGAATGATAGGTTTATGACTTCCATCCATGTTGCAATTGGTTTTAGATTGAAAGATGGAGTTATATGAAAGATATATGATGCCCTAGGTCAGGTTCTTCCTTGTAACAGTCCAAAAAATCTCCATTTTGAATGCATTATTTGTTGTCTTTTGAGTGTTTGTGTAAATAGAGTGGAAGAAATATGTGGAAAGGGTCTTGGGGTGCTCTATGAAACCTGTTTAAGGCTTGAGAGGAGTTGGGGTGTGTCTTGAAAAGTCAATTCTCTCCTTACACAAGCCTAATGAAGTTTTTTTTTAGTGGCTTGAAACTTTGTCTTTTAGTACTTCTGCTTGTAGTGTTTGACCTGGATCATTTGGGAACCTATTGGGGTCCTTATTAGGTGTCTGAAACCTGATTTATTTCCTTGGTTCTTTCCTTTAACAAGTTTTTATTTTGACTTTCCTCATTGGGTAGTGCTACAAGAATTCCTAGGCTTGTAAGGAAGCGATGGAAGAATGGAAGGTTATGAGTGCAAAGTCTAGTTGTGTAGTCATGTTTTGTCATGTTGAGAGTATTCAATGTATCCCCAAGTCCTATTGATATGTTTGGAAGTGAGAGACAAGTTGGATGGTTAAGTTGCTTTGTTGAAAGGAATAGTGAATGTGATATATAGTATTTGAGAGAAGTTTTTGAGGAAAGTGTTGCTTCCTTGCCACTTTGCATCAAATCGGAACCAATTGGACAACTCCATTTTCAAATACTTGTTCTATCTCATAGGGTCCTAACCATCTGGTATGGAACTTGCCCTTAAATTCTTCAAATCTAGAGTCAAATAACAATGCCCAATCTCCTTCTTTGAACTGTTTGGACACAATATGTTTATCGTTTTGTTCCTTCCTTTGCTTTTGAATCACCTCTATATGTTAAAGTTCCTCCATTCTCATTTCATCAATTTTGTTGAGCTACAAAATTCTACTTTTCTCAGATTCAGGTAAATCAATTCCAATTTCTATTGCTATTTTCAATGTTTTTAATTCAAATTCTATTGGCATGACTAGTTTTTTTCCATACACAAGTTCATATGGAGAAAATCTAGTTGTTGTTTTCCATGTGGTATTATAGGCCCATACTACTTCATCCAACCTATCTTCACAATCTATTTTCCTCAATGAAATTATTTTTGTTAGGAAGTTCTCTAATTCTTAGTTAGTGACCTCCACTTGTCCATTCCCCTGAGGATGATATGGTGAATATTTTCTATGTGTCATTTGGTATCTCTGCAAAAAGGCTTCCATCATTACTGATACAAACTATGATCCTTGGTTTGAAACAATTTCTTTGGGTGCATCAAATCTTTGAAGAATTTGTTTGTACAAAAAATTACAACTTTATCTTCTTTTGATGCTAGTAATGCTTTCACCCCAGCCCATTTTGTTGCATAATTTGTACAAACAACTATGTAACATTTCCCTTTTGAAGGTGGATCTACTGGTCCCACAAAATCAATGCCCCATTTTTCAAATGGTTCTAGAGCTATTTGTGGCTGAAATGACATCTCCATGGTTGGTGTGGATCTTCCTATCCATTGAAATTCATCACAGTGCTTGACAAAGAATGAAACATCCTTTGTCATTGATGGCCAAAAGTAGCTAGCTCCTAAGATCTTGTGAACTGTTCTTACCACCGAATAGTGTCCTCCTTCAAGGTCATGATGGAAGGCATGTACTACATCATAAACATCTAACTCAGCTACACATCTACGTAAAACATGGTCAGGGAACAATTCAAATAAAAGACCATTAATCCACTGGAATCTATAAATTTCACGAATTAACCTCTTTTTTTGTTTATGATTGAAGTGACTTGGGTATTTCCCTATTACAAGCTAATTTTCCAAATCAGCAAACCATGGTGGATGAATTGATATAGAAAATAGATGTTCATATGGAAATGTATCATCCATTGGTTCTTGATTATCTTGTAAAACAATTCTGGAAAGAAAGTTAGCAACAACATTGTCCTTTCTAGGCTTATCAGTGATAGTTACATCAAATTCTTGTAATAATAGTAACCATATGATAATGTGTCCACCTACTATAGACTTTTTCATTAAATATCTAATTGCAACATGGTCTGTATGTACGTAAACTTTGTAACCTGTAATATAATGCTTGAATTTGTTTATTGCATATACTACAACTAAAATTTCCTTTTGTATTGTTATATAATTTCTTTCAACAGGATTTAAATTTTTGCTAACATAATAAATTGCATGCATGGCATCATTGTCATCTTTTTGTCCTAACACTACTCCAATGGCTAGATTGGATGCATCAACATGTATGTGAAATAGTTCTCCCCAAATAGGTCCTTTAATGATCGAAGAAGTTGTTAAAGCTATTTTGATTTTCTCAAAAGATTTTTGAGAATCCTCAGTCCATACAAACTCCTCTTCTTTCTTAAGCAAGGTAAACAGTGGTGCTGCAATTTCACTAAATCCTTCTATAAATCTTTTGTAATACCCAGCATGCCCAAGAAAACTTTGAACACCAATTTGGTTCTTAGGGATCTCAATGTTTTGTATGATCTCAACTTTATTGGGATCAAAATTTATCCCCTCTTTTGAGATGTGATGTCCCAAAACAATGCCCTCTGTCATCATAATGAAACTTTTTTCATGATTTAGTGATAATCTATGATCCTTACAATGTTGTAAGACCTTTTATAAGTTTTTTAGTGCCTCATCAAATGTTTTAGCATGGAATGTAAAGTCATCCATATAAATTTTCACATAGGAATTGGTGAAATCTGCAAATATAGCAAGCATTTCTCTTTGAAATGTGGCTAGCGCATTACATAGTCCAAATGGTAAGACTGTATATGCGTATGTATCCCAAGGATAGGTAAAGGTAGTTTTGTCTTGATCTTCAGGGGCTGCTTTGATTTGGTTATATCCACTAAAGAAATCAAGAAAAGAGAATTAATTGTTGTCTTCTAGGTTATCCAATACTTGGTCAATAAATGGTAATGGGAAATGGTCTTTCTTTGTGGCTTTATTCAGTTCTCGATAATCTATGCACACACCATTTACCATTCTTCTTTGGGACAATAACCAATGGAGAAACTCACTGACTATCAGAGATTGGGTATATGAACCCTACTTTGAGTAGCTTCTCTATTTCTTTTTTAACAATGTCACAAAGAACAGGATTGATATGCCTTTTTCCTTTTCTGATTAGTCTTACATCCTATGTGTAAATGTGATGACTACAAATTGAAGGATGGATTCCTCTCATATCAGTATAGTCCCAAGCAAATGCTTCAGTATGTTTTTCTAAAGTTTCCTTCAATTCTTTTTCTTGCGTTGGGGATAAAGATGAATTAATATTGAGAGGTTTATCTCTAGCTACTGTAATCTCTTTGGTTTCTTTTATGGAATCAATGAATTTTTCAACAAGTGTATTCAGAAGAAAAGAGTGTTGTTCATGTAATGTTGTTTGACAATTTTCTTTCTCAATTTCTAAAGTAAACTCTTGTTCTTCACATTCTTGAACACATTCAACTATAGTAGCCATGGATAACTCCACAATTCCATCACCTTTTGATTCTAAATCTCCATCCACCCAAAGTTGAGTGTTTGGTTGAATTGACGGTTGTGTTGGTGGATAGAGTGTCAATTATTTCTATTTTTGACAATTTGAGATGATCATGTTTCTAGATCTACAATCAATTAAGGTGGAAACAGTAGCTAACCATGGTCTTCCTAAGATGATTGGATATCCAAAATCTTTCTTTCTAGATTTAAGAGCCAAAAAGTCAATTGGATAATCCCATGTGTCAATGGTAACCATGATCTCTTCTATAATACCTTCTGGGTTTGTAGTAGATTGGCCAATTAATTGTAGAATAGTTATTGTTGCCTCAATAGTTATCATCCCTAGCATTTCAATTGTATAAAATGTGATAACATTTATGGCAGCTCCTAAATCAATTAGGACATTGTTTACCTCTACTCCATTTATACTCAAGGTTATTGTAGGACTTCCAAGATCATTATATTTCTAAGGAAGCAATCATCCTGAAAGTACATCAGTCAGTTTTGTTCCTACTTGTATTCTGGGAGGTAGCTTCTTCTTTCTCCTTGGAGTTTTCATGCAGAGATATTTTTTACTAGCGGTTTGTCCTGCAGTGTAATGCGTAGACAGAAATTTGGTTTAAGCTTTAGAGCTTCCATATTCT
>VDFB02002719.1:0-20567 GCA_007258455.2 Sequoia sempervirens | reverse complement strand
AGAGTATGGTACTTCCTACTACCATAAAACTTAATTTTCTCTCTTAGGAGGGTTTCCAAGATAAATTCTTAAGTTCTTGTGTGAATTTCATCTTATTGCAGCATGTTTCTTTCTAATTTGATCAACAATTCTCTTTCTCTAACACTGTTATTTGAATTAATAAGTAGCACACTATGTTAGCATAATTTGTGATTCCTAGATTCTACTTATTTTAGAGAGTTCATGAATTGTTTTGGTATCAGTGCAATTTTGATCTTTGTGGGATTTGTGGAAAATGTATGCATAACAATAACAAGAGCACAAAAAACTCAAATGGAGGCATTGAATGCATGGGTAACTGCATCAGAAAACCACACTGAAGGATTGTCAGAGAATTAACAATGGTTGCCCAACAACAAGAGTACATGACAAGGGAGCACATGAAGATGGCATAAGAACAAGCCTCAATGGGTATATTGGTAAAATTTCCAGCCAAGAAATTTGGCAAAGATGAAGGGGAAGGAATGACAAATGAGGAGATTTTTGAAAGAGTCGTTCTAAGAAAAAGAACCAATACTGTTTAAAGTAGAACAAAAATTGAAATTAATATTTTTAATGGAAAATTATTGCAGAAAAATTGGATTCTCGGATTAAGCAATTAAAATTTTATTTCAACATTCACAAAGTTAATGGGGTTCAAAGAATTGACTTTGCATGCCTCAAATATTGAAAGGGTGTGCTCTTGTATGGTAGGATAACTATGTAACTAATTGTGAAAAAAAAAAAGGAAATTATGGGCAATTCGGAAGAATTCAAAGAATTGATCTAAACTAATTTCTATCCCATAGGCCACAAGTATGATCAAAGGATTAAGTGGATAATTCTAAAGAAGGAAGATGGACAAGGTGTGTAGGACTATACCATGGAGTTCCAAAGACAAACCATATTAGTTGGCATGGACTTGGAAGTAAAGGGTGTGTTGATCGACTACCTTGGATGGCTCCACTCTGATATTAGAAGGAGAATAATTCCCACCAACCCACAAGACTCAGATGAAGCATGTGTCCAAGTTTCCCATGTGGGAAGCTAAGCAAAGCTACCAACCCTCCACAAAGGAGTAAGTGGGGGGGTCTTCTCCTCACTCAAAATCTCAAAAAGTTATTGTGAGACCAAAGGCCTCTCTAGTAAAGGAGTTGTGATCCATAAAGGATCATGAAATTGTAATAAAGCATGCATTGTCATCAAATTTTGTGAATAGTAAAATGGATTTAGAACCTAGAAAGAAGACTAAACAAAATGGTCAGAAAATGTAAGCAGAGCTATGAGTCCAAGAAAGAGCTACAACAGAAGTAGTTACTCCCAACTGTGTAACTCAGAGTTTGAAACAAACAATCATTTTGACTTCCAACATACGTGGGAACTCTTCTAAGGCCCAGAAGTACATTCCAATATCCACAATTCTATAAAAGGTGGTGAGGAGCATGTGTTTGAGGCATAAGAGGATTTAAACAAAGTTGTACTGAGTGAGGAAGATTTAGTTGTTCAAAGTATCTTGAAAGGGCTGTCACAATAGAAATTGGCATTAAGGAACAAGGGGCAGATTGCAACCACCTTTTATACTTAGTAAATTGTTACGAGATGGTATGGTATTGGCAACTACCATAAAACTGGTTTTTCTCTCTTACGATAGTTTTGAACTTTTGAGGATAAATTATTGAGTTGTTGTGTGGGATCCATTTTATCACAGCATGTTTATTTCCAATTTGATCAACAAATCTCTCTCTCTAACACTATCATTTGAATTTATAAGGAGCACAGTCTGTTAGCATAATTTGTGGGTCCTAAATTCTACTTATTTTAGAGAGTTTACAAATCACCTAATTGTCTCCATAATCCAATCAAAAAAAATTCATCCCAAAAACATCAAGAAACATATGATGTTATGAATGAGTTTCCTCTATTGCTCAAGTTGATATAGCAAAGTGAATAAAAGACAATTGATCCGAAGCAGAACCATTAAGAAAAATAAAAGAAATGCAGACTCTTACGCCATGCGCTGGGCACCTCTAATCTTACACTCATATTCTATAGTGGCTGCCAAGATATGCTCATGTGGGCATGCTTTGGAGACCAGCATTGTTTGTAAAAGTGCCTGCCATCCAAAAACCATCAAAAATCAATTCAATTGAAACCAAATAATTGTGACCAAAAAGAGTGTAAAGATAAAAATTTCTACTTTGTAAGAACTTTTCTAAAGCTTTATTTTTCATATAGGCAAGCATCCAGAATAAAACCTATGTTCCACCAAGTTTCCGGTACGGGGGACGGCGGGATGCATTTCAGGGATGGGATTTTTTTAGGGGATTTTTGGGGACGGGGGGAAGGCTAGATATATATATATTTTAAAAATATAGGGAAATTTGTTCTTCTGTATGACTGCTATGTATGTAATTTCCCCCTAATTTTCAACTGGACATATAAACTTAAGGTCAGAGAGGAAGACATAAGTGATTTCTATAACAGGGGTACTACACTTTATCCAGCTGTATGTACCGTCAGATAAACAAAGATGTAATATTATTTATAGTGTTTATGTTTAGGGATCAGTTCCCTATGCAAAATGTAGAGTTGTACATGCATGAATACAGCTATATATACTTGTATATATGGCTAGCTATATAGCTATCTATATAATTAACAGCTGCTATATGTTTATATACAATTGTTTGTACATATTTCCAACTCTCTCTATATATACATTTGTGTTTGCATCTATAAGTTACAAATTAAATTATTAGTTGTGTTTCTTAACACAAGCACATTATATATACCATTAAATATGGAAATCTATTATAAAGTTGTGTTTTTTAACACAACACACCACTTTTGGGATATTTTATTCTATGTTCATTACTACCCACATTATATACCTTAAGTTTGCAGGTATGCCAAATGGGTTTGTTATTAGTGTTGATATGTAATTTCCATTTATGTGCTTGTTCAAAATGTATCTGAAAAGAGGTTTGTGGGATGGATAATCTATTTCCAGGTACTTAGGAATGAGGGGACATGGTGGGGACATTCTCAAGCTTATTTGTCATCCCCTCCCAATAAGAAAAATTCAAAAATAAATTATACTATTAAATTTGTCATAAGTTTATATTGATGTAATTTTTAATTTTTACTATTTGTTTTGTATTTGGGGATTGATTTATAGTCCAACTCTATATTAGATAGAGATCAAACTATATTACCACATGTATGATTTTGACACCATTCTGGTGTTTGTATTAATGAAAGTAACTATACAATCTGTTGTAATATATTTACTGTTCCATCTAGCATTTGTAATTTTCACTCAAGGAAGACAATTCAGAATTGTATAGCAATGTTCTAATTTTCTGCTGGTAATTGATATCATGTCACAAGAAATTTCAAATAGTTAAAGTGTATCGAATGAATGTTGTATGTGTCTATCTAGTGTTGTATACGAGTTGCTGAGAGTGAACCAGAAGTGAATTTGTTTGTAATTTTGTAACAGAAAGGAGTGTATGTAAATCAACTAAGATGCATGCGAAAAAGACAAAAGTGATTTCCCCTAAAACGGTAAAACCACAATGCAAAAACATTTTTTAATTTTTGGACTGTTTTTGAATGTTTTAAGTTGCTGGAAAAAAGGGGGCGGCCAGCCGTCCCCAAGACAGTCAAGGGACGCTTGGGTGTCTATTGACCATCCCCAAGATGTCCCCTGCATTTGGGAACGTTCCAAAAAAAAAAAACACATTTTGGGGACACCTAGGAAACGTCTCCTAGGCGTCCCCTGTCCCCAAAACATCTCAGGTATGGGTACGGGGGCCAAAAGTCCAAGGAATGCGTCCCCATGTACCACTAAATAAAACACATCAAGAACATTCCATGTACCAAAGATATTTTGGTACTAAAGACTTCCCAACCAACCTATTGGACAAGGGTAGAGATTCAAAATGTAGAAGCTATCTTCACCATACTCATGATTTTTATAAAGCACAACCAAACTTCAAAAGGGCTCTAAGTACACATCATACATGCCATTTTTTTCAAAAAAAGGAATCAATTTTGTGATGCTTGCAACATCAATTGGGTTGTTTTGTGATAACCTCTAAAATCAAGAAATATTCAATCAAATTAGCAAGCCTACATACTAAATGTTGAAACCACATCTCCACACTCATCTTTTCTCCCCTATCCACACACCTATATCATGTAGTTATACCCATGCCATGGATCATTTGAGTACATCATTTTCTGCACTCATAATGCAGGTTGAGCTCTTAGTCACTGACATTGAAATATCTCATTTTGATTTTTCCTACTTAGGTTCGTGTTACTCAATTCATTCAGTAAATTGAGCATCTTTGTAGTCAGTGTACAATGTCCATTATTGTCTTTCAATAATATTGGTTATTCGATTATGTATTAGTTGTTGTTGACTTCAGGTAGTTATAAGTGTCGGTTGCTTGACGGTTGTGTTCTTCTTGGCAACCATCTGGTCCTTTAAATAGATTGTGTATCATCAAGGAAAGGGGGATATGATCTAGTCAATTCGACTTTGATCCTTGGCTGACCATCTCTGGTTTTCTTCTATAATAATTTCATGTGTGAATAAAGATATATTTTACTCATGTATCTGGTATGCATTGTCATCTCCACTATTAATTCATGTTTTTATTTTATCAAATAGAGCAATAAACAATCTTTACGTTAAAAAGGCATCCAATACTTGTATTTGGCAACAAACAAGTTTAACGCAAAGATGCGAGAGTGTTTGAATAAAAGTTGAAAAGAGAATGCAATATACCTACTTTTTACACATACTGAATATGGAATATGTTTAAATATTAAAATATAAAATAGAATATATAATTTTAAAGGTAAGAATGAATGAATAGTATAATAGGTTATTTACATGTTTATCAAAGGGCACATTCGATACAATGTGTTCCCTCAAAGTGATAGGTCATGTCCCTTGATAATGGCAAATGATAACTAAATCATGTTTAATTACATATAAAGCATTCTCTCTCTAGTTGGAATGGATTCAACCTTGAAACGCCGACTTGATAACCAATGTGAAATCAATAAATTGCTACAATAGCTACACATGGAATCAGTATCAATCCATCCAAGATCAATCTTGATCAGTATCGAAAGTCTTTGGAAACTAAAACTTAGAGTTGTATCTACATCAACTCCAAGAATTTCTTTTGGAACTCGGGTTAGAAATCCACATTTTTTTGAAAAGTGTGATCGGAATCTTGATAATATTACTTTTGGATGTAGAATATTTCATAATTGTAACTGTAAGGGTGTTGGTTGGATTCCATATCTAGTTTATGTGGACCTTGCTGATCAATATTCTTAACCTTTGCAAAAGGTGAATTTGGTAGTGCTGATATTCAAAAACTTTGTGGTTGGAATTGCTTTGATAGAAAATTCATCATGTGATACAATTTTGTTTGCTTGAACTGCTTTATTATCACAGAAATCAAATACAAGGATAGGAATTAGTTTATCATCATATCAATTTTCTTTATTTGGCAATATCTATTTCCCTCCCTTCAAACTCAACTTCTATAAGAAGAGTGTAACTATGGTTACACAGGCAAAAAACCTCTGCTTCATTATCAAATATAGTTTTGTTCATATTTTTCAATTTGCAGTTCTGTGATGATAATTTTGTATTTTGGTTCTCTAGTTTTTGTATCTCATCATTTTGTTTTTTCAATTCCATCCTTTATAACTCAATTTCAACACTTCCCTCCCTCAATATTGATTAATTCACAGGTTGTTTGTGATACAGTAATTTAGTCCAATTGATAGTTTTAGGTGCAAGCTTTTCACAAGAATTCTAATAAAACCATCCCAGCATGTAGTATGACGGTCATTTTTTTCAATCACCAATTATACCATTGAAAAGCATTTCTCTCCAAATTTGATGCTAAATTTTTTATTTTATCAACATCGATGTACTTATGAGAACTTTTGATTTTCCCAATCAACTACATTTAGGTGTCCTCCATTGAATTCTGATATATTGGACTTTGGTGCATCAAACTTTGTAGATGTTTGGTAAATACAAGGACCTTTCATATTTGATTTTTTAAATACATTTTGCAGAATATCTTTCTATTTTTTCTAATTTTCTTATTTTAATATGTTATTTGTTAGCGTTTGAATTTTTTTTTTTTTCAAAACAACATAAAACAATACAATACATAAGGTAAAAAAAAAATTGAATTAGAAGGGGAAGTTCCTCATACAAAAAGCTTAACTAAAAACCTTATAAGACAAGTTTATGGACAAACTCACAATTTTCACATGTATAAAGTTTGCTTTGGGGGCTTTTCAGCATGCAATATAAAACAAACTAATCTGTGACATCAAGTTTCGCTTCTTGGGTATGAGCTCGAGACTCATAAATTCATGTATGCACAAATGAGATTTTTGTATCTTTAATGTTAATGAGTCTAGGATCAAACTAACCTATCACAACACAAACAATTTCTATCTAAAATGCAGAAATTAGAGTGTATGCACGAAAGAGTTGAATTGAAGATTTGGATTACACAAGCCAAACAAATCTTTGCAAATCAAAGTACTTGAGTATTAATATGCAAATCTACAAAAACCCAAATTGAAAACAATCACAATTCAAAGCTTGCAATTATTGATAATTTATATTCAATAAGTGAAGTCATTCACACAAGACAATATCCAACAGAGATAACAAAATTGCATAAAACATAACAATTTCATCATACACACAAAGAGAGTTTGAACAATAACTTTTCCACAAAATGTACCAAAATTTAACATTAGCATGGCTCAAATACAATAGCCATATATAAGATCTGAAAGCACCACTTTACAGAATTGCATGTCTACTAAAACTAAAATTGCTTTAAATATAAAAGTTAAATGAAAATTAAAAATAAATTTGAATAAAGCTCAACCACTAGATAAAGCTTATCCTCTAATAATAAGTTATGCTTAAGTCAAAAATAACTTATTCTAGAATTATCAAAAATCAACTTTAAGTAAAGCTAATTCTGTTTTTACGCATCACCTAAAAATAGCAGTCTCCACACTTTCCCAGAATAGCAATCACTGTGAGGATTGCACTGACTACTCTAATGGTGAAGTGAATTCATATTGATAGTGTCCTTTCTTCAATACATTCTAAAAAAATTGACTGCGACTCACTTCATCTGGATCAGGTAATGCAATCCTTCAAAGCCTCAAATCATAAACATTTAGCATATTTTTGTCGTCCCTATTCTTCAAACTCACTAATTTTCATTATGTTGGCGTAACAATTAGCACTTCTGGAGTGCCAGTTGGTACGGACAGCTATGCACATTGCGTAGTGAGTGCTCTTCAAATTAGGAGGGGAAGCTCCCTCATATGCTGAAATGCTTGAAAAAGTAAAGTAATCTAAATCCTATCTTTTTGTTCTCATCTGGAAGAGGCACAAGGTTAAAAAAACCACGAACGTTGCAGCTAAGGATTTTTTGGTTTCGCAGATCACTAACTACAACTAAACTAAAGCTTTAATCTATCCAATTCTCCTCAAGAAAACAGAGCATGAGGAAAAAGGGGCGAGAATGTATTTACGATAAACTTCAGGTACAGATTCACAACATGAAGGCAAGGTGGCACAACTATTTGCTCGGCTGGGAAGAAGTTTATTAGAAACAAACAAATATATGATAAATTGAGTACAGCTTCAAAATGTGAGGGCAAGGTGGCACAACAATCTGCTTGGTTGAATAGGTTTATTGACACACACATCAAACGATAAGCTTTAGGTACAGATTTGCAACATGAGGACAAGGTGGCTCAACAATTTACTCATCTGAATAGGCTTATTAGAAACAAAACAGAGAATAGCCAACTAGGACAGCAAATTGCATAGGCGAAACACGCATACACTAAACGATCAACTAGCCACTATATTTAACTAAGATAAACAAATACCATAACAATAACATGAAGGAAAGGTGACACAGCAATTCATCATCGTAGTAAAAGCTCGTGAATAGATACAGAACAGCAATATTACAGGCAAGGTAGGCATAGCATATATTACTATCTGGTGCAAAAGTTAATTACAAATGAGCAACCCTCTTATTTATAGACATCAAAAGGTATAGGGAACCCTAAAATCACCTTGAGTCAACTACAATCTTGCAAGCATGCAAGATTTTATTGCTAAACCCTAATAAAGGAAAATATACAGTTAACTGGAAAGCTATCATCAATTAACCGAAACAGGACTAATCTAAATGGACATGTGCAAGCATGCACCTCCTTTTTGAAATAAAACTAAGTGAAAACTCCAATTGTACAGAGATGATTTCAAAATCGACATAGCATGAAAGGTGAAACAAGAAGTTAACTCGGAAAGAAGCATCGAGTTAACTGTTGTGTCTAATGTCTATCCTAAAAAGGTGGGACATCCATGATTTGGAGTTCACTGGCCGTGACCTCGAGCAAGTAACCCCTCCACGAGGTTGTTGAATGCATCACCAACTAGAGATCATCACATGTCTTAACTGTCAATTCACCGCTTGTCAGCAATCCAAGCAATCCTAGAAATCTTTGCACACTTAAATTGGCATTTCACTGACCAGTAACTCTAGCGGCTCCGTAATTGGAGTGATGGCCTCTGTTTCCTCTCCAGCTTTACGCTTTTGACGCTTCTCACATTTTTTCACGCTTTTCTTTATGGAAGAGTGTTGCATGACAAAACTACGAAGTTTGACCGTGAACACTCTGGTTGTGAGAAATGCAAACGAACTTGCTGCACACGCAGAATTCCAACGATATCAACCCTCTAAACCGACCTTGGAAAACAATTAGCTATACGAGGCATGAAACCGTATGGACTTGAGTGACTACGCCTGTCAACCCTCCGAATGGGCTTGATACAAATCGGTGTTAGTCATTCTGATGAAATCATGAATTAAGACCGACTTGGTCTTGAATTCAGTCTGTGTGAACTGCATTCTAAAAAACTCACTCATTGACTGTAAACACGGCTATGTTCTGACAACTTTCTCCGAAAAGCTAAAATGACTCCTGATGAGGCTAAAAATACCCTGTCGGGGGCAATTTTCGCCAAAAATTCTAAGACATGGGTTTTGTGCAGAAAATGCTTCTAAGACAACCCACAACATCAAAATTGCGAAAAAACGCCGTTTAGCTTGACATGCAAAAACTTTTCCGAAAAAAGCAACTGGGGGCAATAGGGGTTGTGGGAGCAATTTTTTCGAGAAAATCTTAAATATGGGTTTTGTCCAGAAGATGATTCTACGACAACCCACAAAATCAAATTCGAAAAATATCAACTTTTACTCCACCATGCAAATGAATTTCAGTTGAGAAAATCAAAGCCTCGAGAATTGGAGCTCTGGAGCAAATTTTCCTAAAAAATTTGAACACATGGGTTTTGTAGAGGAAATCGTGCACAACCAACCCAGATGATCAGATTTGTCAAAAGTCGCCGAAACTTGGACAAGCAAAGAAAACCTAAGACGAGAATAGAAGAATTTAAGACAAAAGATAGAAGTTTTAAGTTTCTGCTTCTGCTAAAATCACCATCTTGTCTGAAGTCTGCTAATTAATTTGGACTTGTACCTGCAAGGAAATCTGAAAACAATCTCTGTGGTGCCTTAGAATGATGATTGCTGAAGAAATTCACCCACTTAGTGAAGAAATTTGCCCACTCCTCAACCTGATGTGAGAGAGATGGACACCATCTTGAAAGAAATACAGAAATTTGTAGCTTTATGGCGCCAACTGCAAGAATAAACCCTAATTTCAAAAGAAATCATCTGATTGGACCCCACTTTGTTCAACAGAAACTATATCGAAGTCCCGAAATATTAAAAATATTAAAATATTCAGTTCTCTTTCACATGCAAATTTGCAAATGAATATCAAGAAGGGCGCCAATATTAAAATATTGAGAAAAATCGCCCATTAAAGTGTAGTTGGCCGAGAGTGTGTGTGTACTTGGTCGGTTGGGAAACATAAGTAAATAAGACTTTAGTTAATATTAATAATCCATGTACTTATGTTATGTAAGTGTCATGTTAGTTGTTTCGGGAATTAAGTTCCTAACGAAGTAATTAGTTATAATGAAGGGACGCGACGGTTGGTACCTCAACCACCGCCAACATACTATATTTACTTGAGTCATGTAGTCGGGAACATTGCGATTCTACTATGCTATGCTATCTTCTGTCTGGAGACATTATGATGTAAATGGCGAATACTGAATAAAGCAATACATCTATGTTCTATGCAATTGCCATGTGATTATTATATGTTGTCAATGTTATATTTTTGTTTACTCTGTATGTCATTGTACCCATAGTGAGTAAACATTTGGTACCCTCCCTGAGCGGACTAGGGAATCACTGTCATGGCAGCGAATGGGTCTCCTTCCAACGATGAGAACCCGTGAATAGCAATGAGGAAAGGGAAGACCTATTGATGAAGATTTTATCAATCTGGAAGATATCATTACGAGATCACGTACGTAGGGAATCCCGTACGGGAGATCCCTGAGGAAGTTATCTGGGATAGGTTGGAAGTGAACGACGAGGTGAATCACCTCCTGAATCGTATGCCCAGATTGCTGGCCCGTCATTTCATTATTCTGCAAGACTTGGCGAAGAAGAGGATCGGGAACACCAAAGGCAACAAATACCGCTACGCAAAGAGAGAACCAAACGAGAAGAAGAGGAACGACACTAGCCGGAGACGTACGTCCGATAGTCAACAATGATTGCCTGAATAAATTTTAATGCCCGTACGACCGAACAAAGACAAGAATCCGAGTACCTAGCGGGCACGAGACTCAGGAGGAAAGGTTCGGCGATCACTCAGGCTGCAAGAACAAGAAAACCAGGCGAAGAAGACTGCAAGCAAGTTGGTAAGGAATTTGATGAGGATCTAATTGAAATAAACAGAGTATTAAAAGAACACATGAGAATCTGACACAAATAGACACATCCATTGAAAGAGCACATCAAAGTTTGGTGGAAGGGAGGGACGAAGGACCCTTCGGCACCCCGTACGTAGGAAGGTATGATCCTTATGAGAACGAAGATGAATTAAGTAGTAGCATCAGACGTTTTCAGGAGTTGTCCTTATTGACGACGATGAACGGCTGACGAGTGGAAGATCTGAGCCAGTACCCCAAGGCGGAGAGAGTACCGAAGGGAACCCCAGGAGACTCAAGGTGTCGAGGACGCCGAAGGAAGATGGGAGTGACTCGTACGTGGCCGAGAGTGCAAGTGACGCATCGGAACGTCGCGGGAAACCAGTCTAATCGGATCCAATACACAAGGAGGACAACGGGGAAAGATGGCTACTCCAGAGCAGCAGAAGCCGCCGAAGTTTATGGGAATGGATCAGAAGATCCAGTACAGCACTGTAAGACATGTGAAACTATTGGATAGCCAGCGGACAAGATGATCCAGACCAGTGGCTAAAAGCATTTCCAGCGACACTCAGAGATAGTGCCATTGATTGGTACTCTGAATTAGATCAAGCACACAAAGCTACATGGAGATTATTGAAGAAAGCATTTCAAGAGGAGTTCAAACTCTGCGGGATGATAGCGAGATTGTTGCGGAGATATACAATACCAAGCAAGGAAAGCACGAGAGTGTGCGACCTACAACCGAAGACTCAAAGATTTGTTGGGGAAATTGGAGGCACACCGGCCGACGGTTTGAAGAAAAGATGGTTCATCGAGGGCTTGCTTCGCCACTAAGAAAGAAAATGAAAGTCATACCTCCTTCGTTGTACCAAGCATACAACGCAATGGACATAGAAAGTGAAAATAAAACATCTTCCCAAGAGAAAAAGAAGATGGACGACGAGGAGAGTCCAGACGACCGACGGGTGAATCCAAAACCGCAAGCACTCTAAAAGATATGATGCAAATGATGAAAGAATTGAAGTCCTAATAAAGAGAGCGCAAGGGAAGCCGAGAACTGTGGCGATAGAGTGCAATGGGGAAGGTCACATAAAAGCGAACTGTCCAAAGAAGATGTTTTGTGATATCTGCCAAGTTATGGGACATTCCATCAAGGAATGCCCATACAATTTGAGAGCAAGGGGTACGCAAGTACTCTTCACTCAAGGAGAGCCCTCAACACCGCCGAAGCCCCAGTACAATAGCAATGCATCCCCTGGAGGTTACCGAAGCAACAGAAGTCCGAGAAACATGATACAGTACGATGCAAAAGGGAGGCCCATGATCCAATACAGGAAGTGCAACGAATGGGGCCACTTTGCCAGGGACTGCCAGAATGGTCAAGGTTCGGGAGGGAGATTGTGTAAGTGGTGTGGACCAGGCGATCATGAAGATAACGAATGCCCTAAGCAAAAGGGTATCCACATGCTGGAAGTAGAAGAACAAGAGGTACTAGCGATCACCAGAGCACAAGCAAAAAAGGCCACATACCCAAATCCACGTACGGAGAAACAAAGGATGAAGGAAGCAAAAACTGAAGTGGAACTGGCGATGGCAAAGGAAAACAAAGTACCTCTGGAGAAGCCAGGAACCTCTCGACAGTCGGAGGCGGAAACCAACATCATACGGCAGGTACTGCAGACCACCATACCGATCAAAGTAACTGACCTTCTCCAGACTATGCTACAGTTGGGACTGGCGATCACAAATTGGGACTGGCGATCACAAACGTCGTCGGGGATGGCAAGCAACTGTGATTGGAGGAACGAAGGAAAGAATTGATACCAGAACCGCCACCATACGGTGAACAAACAATCGACCCAGTATTGCACACAGCGAACATCGGGAAGATGCCAGCGGTCGTGCATATGGAGATCAGAGGGAATATCTTGACAAATACTATCATCGATGGAGGATCGAGAGTCAACGTACTACCCGAAGACACATGGAAGAGTCTTGGGAAGCCTACACTCTGGCCGCCAACATTCCAACTGGTTGGCACCGATCAACATGGTATCAACTGCTGGGAAGGTTGATAGCGCATGGTGACGACGTGACACAAATAGCGAGCAAATTTTGTCATCATCCCATTGGCTGCAGGAAAGCCGCACGGCGTAATTCACTTGGGAGAGGATGGCTGATAGCGGCGAATGAAAATCATAATTGGAGGAACACACTCTCAATCGAGAACAACGGGCGGAAGTACGTCATTGACTTGAAGAACCAAGCCGTGAGCGAAGAATTGGCTTCCTTCGGATCTGAATCGGATGGAGGTGAGTCAGATGTGGACGAAAGAAGGAAAGCTATGGAACCAAACACTGAAGGCGTACTTGAACTCGAGACTTGTTCAAAGGACGAGACAAGCTCACTAAATGGCTTATTTCATAGCAGATGGAAGACTGAAGTGTTCCACCGAGAGTGTAACATGCTACAAATCGGGGAAATCAAGGAAGAAGAGAAACAAGGAAGGCCCAACCAAACACTTCCGGCCGAGTATGGAGAGTACAAAGAAAGAGTATCAAAACTGGATAATATGCCAGTCCACAAGTCCGAACAGGTACGAGATGAAAAAATTGTGTTGGAGTTAAAAAAATGAAAAGCATGACAAAATTAAAAAATTAGAAAAAAAGAAAAGAGATGAAAAGAGAGATGGGAAAAATAAAAAAATAAGGAAAAAAGTGAAAGAAGATAGACAGGATGACAGAGAAAATAATAAAAAAGAGAAAAAGGAGATAGAGGAGAGAGAAGAAAAAAATAAAAGAAATATGAAGAACTTAAAAGAAATGAAGGAAAGAAAAGAAATACGAGAAGAGAAAAATAAAAGCATAAAGAAGAAATTCAAAAGTCAAATGGGAAAAATGATGGCAATAAAAATAAAGTCAAGAAGGATGAAAGGTCGCCTTTTGATGCATCATACGGTAAAGGTAAGAGGAGTTTGGCCTATACAAATACAAAACTCAAACATACTGGGTAGTGTGAGCTCGCCAACGAAAAGTGATGAAAGCAGCAGAAAATCGTACGGATTGATAAGATCACACGACGCCATCTGGACAGTAGATGGAGTACGAAGGAAACAATAGACTGCAAGAGCAGGTCGTATGGATTCAGGGATGCAATAGCATAAAGATTGTATGGATTAAGGGAGAAGAACCAGGTGTACGAATACCTATTCACATGACTAGCGTACGACCCAAGTACATTGTATGGAATTGGGTGCCCTCCTTCACCGTACAGCATAAATCACTAGGTGGTCTCAAACAGTATTTATCAAGTCTCCTAGTCGTACGGAATATAGAGATTCTTCCAATCGTACAAAATACAGAGATTCTCCCAGTCGTACGACAGTCCCAGGGTATCCAGGTTGTATGACAGTCACTTGTGCTTCAGGTCGTACGACATTCCCAAGTTCTTCAAGTTTGAGTTCTCTAATCCGTACGGCAGTCCTTTGTGCTTCAGGTCGTACGGCATTCCCAGGTCAAGACCGTATGGTGGCAAGTTAGAAGCATTTAGATGCCCGTACGGAAGAACAACCTTGACAAAGACGTACGCAAATACTATGTGAAGGCCGTATGATTCAACAAAAGTAAAAACTTCGTACGCCCAAATCAGAAGGCCGTACGAATTAAGAGGTCGTACGGATTAAGGAGGTCGTACAGATTAAGAGGGTCGTACTTAGCAAGCAAGAGGCAACCGTACCAAAGGGGGGCATACGGACTAAGCAGGAGAGAGAAGCCGTACGTAGCAAGCAGCAAGAGGCTGTACCATTCATTGATCGAGAGAAAGTAAAGTCTAAGAAAAACAATGCAAAATCTATATTTTTTGGCTTTGTCAGCACTATTCGGAACCTGTGGAAAAATCATGAAAATGAGGTGCACGATGAAGTTTCGAGTGGTTTCAGAAGTGTTAAATTAGTCTTGGCGGCGGGGGTGCTGCCCCTCGACCCCGCTGGGGGCGCTACCCCCAGACCCCTGCAAGGGGCGCTGCCCCTTGACACCGCTAGGGGCGTTGCCCCCAAACCCCCATCAGATTTATTGGAATTGCCAATTTGCAATGCAACCAGCCATCATAGTGCAGTTGGCTGCCAAGCAGACGAGAGTTGCAGCTCTCGAGGAGAAGTTGGTAAGGAGAGACGGAGTATTGGGTGAGAGTGACAATCAGTTGGCAGAGGAGGGTCAGCTAGTGGTGGAAAAAGATACACAAGTGGTTGATGAGCAGCAACTCTCAGCCGACAGGGAGAGTTAGCCATAGGGAAAAGGAAAGGAATTGGCTAACACCAAGCAAGAACTTGAGTTGGCATTTTTGGTTTTCAATCGTCTGGAAGACGACTACTTTGTGGGGGGGATGATGTAGTTGGCCGAGAGTTTGTGTGTACTTGGTCGGTTGGGAGTCATAAGTAAATAAGACTTTAGTTAATATTAATAATCCATGTACTTATGTTATGTATGTGTCATGTATGTTAGTTGTTTCGGGAATTAAGTTCCTGACGAAGTAATTAGTTATAATGAAGGGACGCGACGGTTGGTACCTCAACCACCGCCAGCGTACTATATGTACTTGAGTCATGTAGTCGGGAACATTGCAGTTCTACTATGCTATGCTATCTTCTGTCTGGAGACATTATGATGTAAATGGCGAATACTGAATAAAGCAATACATCTATGTTCTATGCAATTGCCATGTGATTATTATATGTTGTCAATGTTATATTTCCATTTACTCTGTACGTCATTGTACCTGTAGTGAGTAAACATAAAGCTAGCATGCAAAGACTGAAAATTTAATAGTATTTTAATGAGTTAACTAAAATCTCTTCAACTGGGTTCGCTTAGAATATTTAACTAATTCCGAAAAGTCCAAATTTGACTCTCCATGCATCCCCTAGCAAAAGTTGAGATTTTTAGCTAACTTCCTACTTTATAGCTCATTAAAAAAGTCACGATTGCCTCTATTGACCTCTAATTTATGAGTTCCTGATTGATGTTGGAACTGAGCTGAGATATCCACCGCGAAGCCAGAATCACCAAGATGAAATGTCTGTTGGGAGCTGTAACTGCTAAAAACCATGTTTGATGCCTCAAAATAAAAGTCGCCTTTTATTAAATTGATGTACAGGTCTCCAAACTTGGCCATTTCTTTGTTTTACCATTTGGCACTTCAATTTACCGTTGTCGATGAATGATGGCTCCCGTCGACTGGATGATGGATTCATTGTGTAGCTAGAAGAATTCCACAACCAACGACTGTATGTGAGGCATCTGAAAGCTAAGTTAAGGACCCCAAAAGCAAGGGCACCCTTGGCCTAAAATAGCGCAATTACCATTTTCAGAATGATTTTGCAACTTGCAACTCTTAGCATGAATGCTCTACTTTGACCCCTGACACCGAGAGCTGGAGTTCTCCGATGCGGGCGCCGTTGATCTCATTGCGAAGCTGGAAGAACTTGGAAATGATGTTCCTAGGAGTGACGAAGCGAGAAAACTGCTTCTAAGACCTCTGGGAGAAGGGTGTATTTTTCAACGGAGTATGTAATTTCCATACTTAACCATTTTTCTGCTTGTTTACCTTCTTCAGCATTCTCCACTGATCCTTCATTCACGCGCGTTTGACAAATCTCGAGGGTTGATGGTTGGATTCATTGAAAAGCTAGGAGGATTCCACACAAGTCTCGTGAAGACGATGACTGCTAAAAACCACATCTAGCTAGCCAAAAGGCTAGGCGCCCCTGGCCTATAGAGGTACAGGTTAATATTTTCATGTTTATCCACCCTCCATTTTACGTGCTCACTGGAACCACTGCCACAGTCTCTCAGCATGTCTGACGATCTCGCGAACGGGTGCATCACGGAGTTGGACTGAATCAGAAAAGATCTCCAGGAAACGAAAACTACAAATTCAATCATTTGAGGGGTCTAATTCAAGGGTTCCCCTAGGCTACAAGGGCGTAGAAACTGCAAATTTGACAGTCCTCGTGATGTGTAAACTCTTTGTACCTTCCACTTCAGCCTTCGATTGCCAGAGTTCTGCAACTCGGATGATCTTGCTTGATAGCTTGTTGGAAAGTTGACTGAATTCTGAAGAGATTGAATGTATTTGCCACCAAAAGCAACTAAATCTGGGCCTTCAAATTGAAGGGCACCCTTGGGCTACAGGGGGGCAGATTTGCTCTGGACTTGATATTTCCTCTATTTCGCACTCTGCGAACACCATTCTGGCTACTGAATTGACCATGTAGAAGCATTACTGCTACTGACATGTGTGTGTGACTGTATTTCATCACTTTCACATGCACGGACACTGTAAAGTTGATTTGCACGTTGATTGCGCAAGCATCTCCCACGTTACAAAGTGAAGTGTTTCCAGACTTGGAATATTTTTGCACTTTTCACCATGTGAAAATCCCCTCCATCATGAAACATCTTTTTCAGCATCTTTTATCATAGAATGTTCTGCTTTGAGTTTCAGGCTTAGATTTTGATACCTGATACTAGCCAACTGCCATTGACGATCTCAGGAATCCTAGCTTTTCTCCTGAAAAAGTGAAAACTACCCACCAAGCTTAAACTGACTTTTAACTGAAACTGACTTCACCACTATGATCGTGATGTGAAATAAGCCAATCAAAATTAATTTTAGCCAATTCTGACAAGTTTCAATTTTTTGGGATTCACGATGTGAAACAGGGGTGCAAAAACCCTAATTTTCATTTTTTTTTCAAATTTCACCAATATCTTCTTGACATCACACTGACTCAAAATACATACTTGATTTGCCCAAAAACTATATTTTCACATCATTTTAACAAGGTTTAGACTCTTTTAAGCAAAATGCCTTAATGAAGCAAAAAATTTGGTTTGGGTACAACACATTAATTCATCAGCTACACTATATTTTCATCACTATTATCCATGGGACTTGCCAAGTCTTCCTTCACATGCTTTGTGTTGTCCTTTTCCAACTCAACTTTCTCCCATATGTTGGCCTTTTGAATCATTTCAAGAGCTAGAGATGGAATCTAGGAATGAGTTAATTCCAAATTTCATTCCACCCAATGTGCTTATCATTTATATTACTGAATTAACATGTGTCATCTTTAAAAAGAACTTAGCAGATTTGTGCCAATCAAAAGAATGATTTGCCTAATGAAAAGGAAAAATGCCAAGGCTTATTAAATTTCAAATTTAAATTTAGCCACATTTTCAACTCAAAAATATTTTGTGCCCCAACTTTATGGTCTACCTCCATTTCTTTTGTTGATTGCCCAATCATCTCCTTTTGGGTGTCATACATACTACACAACTTCATTACATTGTCAATTATTTAAACCACCTTAGTGTCATGCCCCCGAAATTGTAGCACCAAATATGAAACATTGAATAACAAAATCCAATAAATATCAAAATATAAATATAAGTAATTGCAATTTAAATATTATTATAATTATCATAGATAACATTATAATTATAAATATAAAATTGACAATTTAAATATCATTAATCTTTGTAATATATAAATATATTACAATTTTGTATTGACAATTTAAAAGAAACTAATATAAAAATAATAATAAATATGTTAGCAAGAAACATTTAATGTAGCCTACATTATCACCAGCACCATCGCATAAGACAAAGGAAATAGACAAGCTTATTAAGGCAGTGATTCCTAATACATATTAATACCAAGGTAAAGCAGCGATTGGGGAATTAAAATTGTTTAAGTAAGAGCAGCAATAAAATCATTAAGAAAAAGCGCGATCCTCCAAAGCAAAAATGTACGGCTCTCTACAAACCATCATATCTCTTCTCCAAAGTGGGAGGGATATAAGATGAGATCTTATAGGAGGAAGAAGGCATGGATTTAGGGAAATAAAAATAAGAGATCTGCTCACAGCAAAGGATTCAGTTTTTAAGTTAATGTAGTAGTCATAGAACGATTAAAGGACATAATAGATTGCTAAATAGGATCAAGGTTTCATGCATACCATTACTTGTAGCATAATTAGAATCCTTCATGTATTGTTGATATGATTATTTGCAAGTCTGAATTTGATTAAATTACTATGTGTGTATTGGCACCATGATAGAAGAAGAGAGTTTACAAAAGGGAACAGCAATGGGGCACTCTCCTAGGTATGCCACCCAGAGAGGGGACAAGATGAGCCCACAAGGGCCAAGGGGGTACTTGCCTTTGTCTCAAAGGGTATTGCCCTTGGGCCTAGGAGAGTAGAGCCACCAGGACACCCTTGTAACCTCACTCCCCTATCATAATGTAACAATATAAGGAGATCAATCAAGAGGAAATGGAGATTGCCAGAGGAGTACAGCGAGCAGACCTCTTCTAGGTATGCCACCCGAGGGGGGTCAAGATGAGCCCACAAGGGCCAAGGGGGTACTTGCCTTTGTCTCAAAGGGTATTGCCCTTGGGCCTAGGAGAGTTGGCTACCAAGACACCTTTCGCAATCTCACTCCATCATGGTGAATCGAATCCTCCAAGGATGTTGGAGTACTCTGTGATTGAATTAATGATTGGTCAATAGTTTATTAATACCTAGTTATGGAAAGCTACTAACTATTATTCTTGTGATAAATGATTCCATTCTACTAATCAATTTGATCATGGCAAATGGTTCTAATATATGTGCAAGACTTCAATCAAGGTTTCAATCAAGTGAAAAGTATTCTCTAACTCATTTATTATTTGGAAATTAAGGATTTAGGGAAAATTTAGGGTAATCCCAAAAAGGGGACATCACACTTAGTAATGACTTTTCAATCCAAGACTCCATAGTCCTTCCATATGATGCAATCTTATCAAGTTGTGGATCCATGGAATATTTCACACCTGATGGGATTGCTGACAACTTATATTGAGCACTTGGAATAAAGAAGTGCCAAGGATTGGATTGACCAAGTGCTCAATATAAGTTGTCAACAATCTGAATTATTCTTTCAACTTGGCCATCTCTTCTCCATCCCTCTACATTCTATCTTTTATTAAAGTTGTTTACTCAAGCAATTTAAGACCTCGATTGTAATTTCCCCGCTCTAGTCAGTTCTCAGGAGCAGTTGAGTTAGCCTATCTCTTGGACACTTGTAGGCTGACAGGATTTGGTTAGAGGGTCAGTGGCCTTATTTGGTGGGTCTTGTCGTTTCCATCCTTCGAGTTCAGTGATTGGCTCACAGCAGGCCTTGGCAATTCAGTGATTGACAGCTTCTTACGGCACGTCAATACGATGGGTTATGAACAAGATATTAATATTTTAGTAAAATTAAAGTGTTTTAACTTTATTTGATGGAATATTATAAAGTTGACTTGACTTTATAATAAAGTAATCACTTAAATTTATTTAAGTGAAAATTAAAACACTTTATAAAAAAGGGCATCCATTTATTTTAATGATTGACTATTGAAAAGTGCAAAATACATTTTAAATGTATTTTAATGAGAAAGTGGTGTCACTTCTTGGGATGTGTGCCTTTTTGGCCTTATAAGGCAAAGCAAAGGAAATTTGAACCCTATTATTGATTATTTGACATTTCTCTTTGGCTTTTGTTGA
>VDFB02002718.1:0-33210 GCA_007258455.2 Sequoia sempervirens | reverse complement strand
GACTTCAAGGTCTCCAATGAGTCTCTGATAAGTTGCAACTTGGGAAGAGCACCCTCATATTTCACTCCTCTTTGTCTCTCTTCAAGCTAAGCATCCCAAATAAGCCCTTCAATCAGACTATGTGTGCGATCAAATCTAGATAGAGCTCGCACTTCATCTTCAACGGACACCTCAGGTTGGCCTTCACACTCATAAGAATGCGAAGATGGTGAATTGCCGATAGGCTGTAACTGAAAAACAGAACTTCGTTTCACGCTTTTGCTGCCCTCATTGTTGCTCCAACATTCTTGTACTTCACCACCAACTAGTGGGGAGTGCTCAATGTCTTGGGAAACATCATACTCCACTAAGCCTTCAACTCGTTGATTGCAATCAGCTTCATGCCTTGATAAATCAGATTTATGTTTGGTAATTCCTCCAAACCTTTCATCTTCAAGAGCCATATGGCCCTCAAACTCTGTTTCCTCTTCCATGTTACTCTGATCAAACTTGAAAGCAGCCCCAAACTTAAGCATATTAACACCATTGTCTGCTGATAGAGAACCCTTATCGAGTTCCATTTCTTCATCCGGATCAAAGGGAAATTCATCCCATACCGGTTTGTCATCACTAAGTGCCTTCACACGTGGATCCCAAATGGTGAGAGGCTGATTGTTTTGATCACAAGAAGAGTGTTCTTTGTGCAACATTTGGAGTGTTGATTCTTGGAATAGGTCAACTCCCAAATCACTAAAGCTGATGTCTTCATAAGTACCTCCCTCCAATGGTTGGGTTTGAAGTTCAAACTCAAAACCACCCTTAGCACTGTCACTGAAAGGAAGTAAGGAATCTTTAGAGCTAGCTGTTTGAAATTTTTTATCATCCTTATCTTCAATGAACCTATCATCTATAGGTATGTTTCTGATCTCATCATGAACAGTCATATGCATGCCATAGAGGTCTTCTTGATCACTTGTAATAAATTCATCTTGTGAAAACTCTTGAGGAGTTTGAACAGCAACAAGAGGAAAACTATCCATCACTAAATCTTCAACAAGAGGAGGTACAAACACCGCGAAATCATTACCAACATCATCACTTTGGTAACGGTCATAAGCTGATTCAAAGACACCAATAGTATTTCCTTCAACTTGCTCTTCTTCACTTGCTATCACATGCAAGTCAAAGGGCGTATTATGAGGCTCTTCCACACACTCTTCAACTGTCATGTTTTCTCCTTCGAGCTCACGATCATTTTGATGTGATATGTGCACCTTGTTTGTGCCATCTTCAATGTTAGATGACTGATTTTTCTCTTCAACTTGCATATTTGTCGGCTGCAATCCACAAATAGGCACTTCATCTCCTTCCTTCTTTGATTCTTCGAACATAGCTTGTTCTGCTTCCCTTTTTATCCTTTTCCTAATGTGGTCCACCATCTTCCACTTTGCAGGCTCCACTGACGCCACACACTTCAAATGGGAATCAAATGAAACATTGTACCTATAATCATCTGGCATGGTTTGATATTGCTCACGGAGTTTGACAGCCTCATCTTCACATTGTCTTTTAAACTGTCTGGCATATTCAATGAAGTCCCTTACGACATCACTAACCTTTCCTTCCTCCGATGCCATAGTTGAATCTGACTTCTCACGACCCATAGGCCTTCGAAAATGCAACATCTTTGAAACTTCTGAAAACTAATACTGAACTCAGCTCTGACCTCTGATGTAGAATCTGTTTTCTCTGTCAAGTGAACTCTGATGGGCACAGGATGGCAGGATCTTGGCTCTGATACCACTGAAATATTCCGAACCAAATTTTTTCGTTTTTTCAATTTCAGATTACAAAGCAGAGCACCCGTTAAGGTTAGAGAATAAACCAAAACGTGCAAGAAAGCAACTCTAACCAGAATGGCGCCGATGATGGCGAGCATTGGTTAGAGGATCTCTACTCTAAGTACAGAAAGGAACTCAACGTCAAGTATGTGCTACCCAATCCAAGGCGGAGTGAGGGGCGACCATATGACGGGGCGATTACAGAATTAAATGCTTGAAATAAATGTTGAAACTGGAAATACTCGACACCCAGAATGTGCTTGCTGACCCAAGATGGGAAAGTAGCGACCATAGGGCGGAGATCTATCTATTACAAACTTCAAATGAAATTGAGCATTACAAATTCAAATTAACAAGCTTTAAGAATAACTGCCAGTACTACTGGTCAGTTTACAATTTAATATCAGATGCCTGTCAAGAGGTTAGAACTGGAAATATTAATCAATACAATACGATAAGATCTCTCTTGGCTTAATTCAAAAAGCCATATCAAATCATCATCAAGATAGGATTTAATATTTCTGTTTTTCTGTTTTTTCCCAAATCTGTACTTTGCACGTAAAACCAGCAGCCTATGAAAATATTCAAATGCTCACAACTCACTTATAACTCGCTCAAATTGCTTAAACACGGATGCATAAGACTCCTATGATGATGGCGCTCAAACCAGCAACTTAATGCAAACTTAAAAAGCAACTATTAATTAATGCACGAATCCCAATACATGCTGAAAAGTACGGCCTGCTAAGAAAAGGCGATTTCACTTTAAAAATCAATGACTTGACAATAAACTCTATAACTCTAGGATTATGTTCGCCCTTCACCCACAAATGGAATAAACCAATACCCACAAGCTATATTTTTGTATTTTTTGAATTACAAACAAAAAGACCAATCTGCTGTAGCTAAATCTGCAAAATACAGAAACTCTCTAATATGCAAACTTACTTAACAAGACCAAACTGAATACAAAACACGATTACAAATGCTAACTCACAAATGATTGATTTCACCACTAGATGTTGTCTTGCAAACACGAAGTGATGCCCAAGCTAGGAGGCCTTCATTCCTCGAAGCAATCCCAGAGCCAATCCGGCAGCATAACAGTATATTCGTCAAAAGATGGAGAAATGATGCTCAACTCCTTCCTTTTATAATTTTCCAGTTGACCCCTCAAACCCTAAAATCCGCTTTTAGGTCAAAATCCACTCTCCTCAAGGATGGGCGCACTTTCTCTTCAAGTCTTAAGAAATGACATTTTAAATGAATATCAACTTTGATAATTACGCCCCTCATAACATTGCTTTGACTTTGGGAAATATTAAAATAAACTTTTAATGAGGGCGCCACCCTCAAAGACCCCCTTTTTTAAAACAACATTAAGTCATTAATCTAGGCCCATGGTCACGTTAAAATATAATATTTAAAACATGACTTTTTTTAATTAAATGACTTAACTTATCCCTCCGGATGTACCCTGAAGCCAATACTGTGCCAAACATCTGACCAAACTGAAGCAGGAAGTCAACCGAGCTGAACTCATCTGGAAAGCTGCCAAAAATAGAATTTACTAAAAATAGTAAATTCCAAAAAGTACTCTGAATGCCGAGATGAACATACCCCTGCGAAGCTCTCTAAAAACCCAGAAAGAATCCGCCATTGAATCCATCATCTCTGAGCAATGACCTCCTCAAAATTAGGAAACCCTAATTTAACCTTCCGACTAGCCTTCGGGTTCCCAACGAAAAGGCCAACGATCACTGGAACAATCAGGTTTGAGAAGGGAACATTACAAAACACTTGCTTGGCGACGCTGCCACCAAGGTTCAAATCCCCGCTAGGCCACTATGCTCGCAGGCTTTGTGCTTCATTGGGCTCGTAGATTTGAACAAAAATAGTGTCAGGCACCTTAAAAAGTGCCCATTACCGATCAAAATAATAATAATACAACTTTATACTATTTATTCTATGATTTAATTTTTATTTTTTATAATATGTTTATAAAATTAATGTTTACAAATACCATATTTTATTTTATTTAGTTATTAAAAAATTAAACATTTATTAATTATTATAATAAATTTAATATTATTTTATTTTATTTTTGAGTTTTCATTTTTTAATATTATCATTTAATAAATTATATATAGAACTCAAGAAATCTAAAATAAAATATTTAAATTAAATTCAACAAATATGTTAAAATCTAACATAAATTAATATATTTAAATATTTATATATTGAGTTATTTTATTTTTTATAGTTAAAAATATGTTGTACCCAAAATTATTTTTTTGGCATTCTGTATAAATTGAGCTAAATCTTGTTAAAATGCCATGTTAAGTCAGTTTTAGGTCAAACCAATCATAGAATCTTTGTGGGTTTCTGTCAAGGAACACATGTGCAAAATTCTGAAAATTTGAAAATTAGGGTTTTTTGCCCCTATTTTCAGGGAAACCCTCAAAATAGGACTCCTTCCTTAAATGATTGAAAATGATTTTGATAGATTAAAAGGCTTCACGATCACATTGGTCAAGTCAGAATCATCAAAAGACATGTTTTACTCTGGTGGGTCTATCTCTATTTTTCAGGAACAAAGTTAGAACCTCTGCAGCCATTAATGGCAGATTGGCCAGTACCAGGTGCTGAAAGTTAAACTCCAAAAGCTTCAACAACGCAACCATGGCGGAAAAGGTCAAAAATGATGCTGTTTGATGAAGGAGATTCCTGAAAGTGAAAAAGGTCAAAATTTGACTAACTCTGGAAACGTTACGAAGGAGAAAACTCAAAATGCTGAAAAGAGCCTTTTTCAAGCAGGGGCGCCCATGATCTTTGAGGGTCAAATGCAGTTAGTAAGATCATCCAAAGCAGTCATTCTTGACGTTTGATTGCTGGCTCGACAGTGAAACAAACATCTAGATCATCCGATGAATAGATCACAAGCAGCTGCTGACAAAGCAAAAAGAGGCAGTTGAGGAAATATCAGGAAACCACAGTTAACGGCGAAGTTCTAAGAAAAAGAGCCTTTCCAAAAGAAAGGCGCCCTTCTTTCTTGACCTCCAGATGCTGATAAATGACAAAAGGCTTCCCAGGATAACCTTCTCAGCTCAAGTAGATCTCGGAAACGCAACTGCAAGCACCAACATCTGACGAAGAATTCAACGAATAATCCAGATCAAAGTAGGCAACTTTTCAGATGAAGAGGATCAGGCCAAAAGACAAAAGCGCCCTTTTCAAGGAGGGGCGCCCTTGAATAAAGGGACCCTAAAATAAGATCCAGGTTTTCTGAAGTCAGTCATTCTTGGCAGAACTGAGCTGGGTACCTGATGAAACATTCAACGAAATCATTTGACTCTCCAATCAACGAGAAATCCAGATCAAAGCACGAGAGGTCATTTCAAAAGGCTGAAGAATGAAGTTTGAAAATTCACCAAGGCATTAGCAAAAGAGCCTTTTCTTGGAAAAGGCGCCCATTCTTCTGAAGCCATAAACTCAGCTTTTCATCATCATGTCCCCCAGGCACTTCTTTCCAGTTTGGATCCAGCTCCGCAGTGAATGTTTCCGCGACATCTCAGGATCAACAGACAACGCTAGATTCAGGATCAAACAGAGGGCTTTCAGGAGAATAAATATTTAAAAACTTGCAAGAAACCAAAAGGGACGCCTAAAGAAGTCAAGGGTCAATTTGTTGACTAAGTCAAGAGCTTTTTGAGTTAAAGTTGGCTAAAACGCTCCACGATTGGTGGAAATCACCTTTTCAACTTTAGATCAAGCCAAAATCACCTTTTGAGGTTGAGGTAGGTCCCCAAATTTGTGGATCTGAAGCTTAAACATATATATTCAAGGTGAAGGCGTCCCATTTCATTATTTCATTACAAGTTAAGAGATCAAGATCAGCCACAAGCTCTCAAGGACGCCGTTGATAGATCCGAACAAGGTTTTCATCCGTTCTTCAATTTTTCTTGCAGATCTGAAGCAGAAGAGGATTGCTATTTTGAGGATTGGATCCAGAGATAGATTTTTTCAGGGAATCAGATAAAACTTCCAATCCACCTTCTGTCTATTTCCTCTCTTCTGGTCTTAGGTTTTCTTGCATTTGACAGAAAAAGCAATAGGCTATATCAGATCAGATCAACTGGGTTGATTCAGCATTATTTTTCAGAGAAACCCATCTCGACAAATTTTCCAAAATCAGCAAACTTGCTGCCCCTATTTTTGGGGGTTTTTCCGAAAAAGTTTCAGAATCCAAATTCTGAGGAACTGTGTTTGTTCAGCATTGAAGCACGAACAAAACCCATGTGCCAGATTTTTTCCGGAAAAATACTTCTCAGCGAGGCGCTATTTTCAAGGGTTTCCGAAAATCATCTGAACAAGGTCAAGATTATAGTCAATCTTTAAGTTTTTCAAGATGCAGTACTCCCAGGTACAATACGAGACTAAGACGGTCTTACTCCATGATTACTTGAAAACAGTTGACACAAATTTACACCAAGTAAATCCAGTGGTTGATTTGGAGCAGCTAGAAGGCATGAATCAAATCACATTGCAGAATATTGAAGAATCCGGGTTGCTGCAGGCCGCATCAATTCCCATCACACTACAGAGTGTAGAACTTGTAATCGCTTGTATCAAGCATTACAATCCTACCACCAGAGAAATCAGAGCAGCAGATGGAAGAATTGTTTGCAGTCTAAAGCCTCAGGATATCGAACGGTGTTTTGATATTCCATCATGTCCTAACAACAAAGTCATATCAGTGACGGAATGTGAGAGGGCATTTGAGACAGCTAAGGACAAATGTAAAAAGGTTATGGCTGAAAAATGGCTAAAAGTGACAAAGGCAAGCTTGCCTAAGCCGTTGGGACGAGGAGAATGTAAAGATGAGTACGCAGTGTTAATCACTCTACTCAATAGAATCACTGGAGAAGAAGATGGTCGTCAATTCCAGCCATGGATGTACTCTATCATTGCTAAAATCATTGGCAAGAGGGAATATTATGACTGGGCCACTTTGATTAGTGACACACTCCACCGACAAATCTCTGGGTATCTGGAAGCTCATAGGTTCCACATGTGCTCTTACCTGGTATACTTGATAGCCTTCCAAGGTGAATTCAAGTTATTGAACAATGTGGGAACCTTAGGTGTGCAGAAGGTTCACGAACATTTCGCACGTCTTGAGTTTACTCAAGTGGAGCGACACTTCAAGAGAACGAGTGATAACTTCATTATGCACACAGTACGTGAGCTTAACCATGAGATGCACGTGCGTATTTCACAGACAGCCAGAGAGGCAATGGCGGATTGGGCGGATTGGTTCATTCAATTCCCTACGTTCTCCTACATACGCGTGTATGGCTACATTGGCCACCCCGCCATGCTACCAAGATACCCTTCAGATAGGGTAGTCTTCATGGAATTCCTGAGACAGTTGTCCGAGGTTCATGACTACTTGCGCTTGAAGAGGAAGACAGCTGTTAACTTTCCCGTTGAGATGGGACTATATAGATGTGGATTCGCGGCAGATGCTAAGATGATGAGTCAGGAAACAGCGAGGTTTAACCTCAAGTATCTCATTGATAGAAGATCCTATGATCCCAGAGGACTCTATGCAGCACACCTCGAGCAACACTCGTCACATAAGTCTTCTATGGAAGACTATTGGGTAAATTGCAAAGACGAGTATGAAGTGCGAAGAAGGAACTACAGCAGGTTCAGACTCTCACAAATTGTTGATTTTATGTCAGCAGACATCGAGGGCCTGTCCGATGATGAAGGGGAAGTCACTCTCCCCTCATTCTTCGCAGATTCAGTTGACTCCCAACCGCTCCCGAGAGTGGATTGGTATGCCAAAGAAGACACATCTATAGAAGAAAGAACGAGTAGAGTGATTAGAAATAGCCAACTCTATCTCGACAGCAAGAAATCAAGAAAGGTGATACCTCACAGAGCAGAGCCGCCACAGGTTCAGTCTACACCACCTTCCACTTCAAAAAGGAAGCCTAGACAGAAGCAATGGTGCAATCCTCCCCGAGGGATGAGGATGTCAAAGCCTAGAACACAGAGGACACCAGTGGAGAAAGCCACACATGGTCCTGAAATAATCACGAGTATTGCTGCCCCAGAACAAAGAGTAGAGACTGCTACCCCTGATTCAGCAAAAGTTATGACGGAGGAACCAGCAACAGTAGTTGTTGAAGAACCAGTGGCTGAGCCAATGGCAGAAGCAACAATAGTAGAAGCAGCAGCAGAAACGGTGCCTGTTATGGAAGCAGAGCCACCAATATCACCAGTACCACAGCAGTCACAAGTCCTCATCAACTTGGATTCGCCACCGAGAGACATTGCTCCAGCACAGTCTCACACATCTAGCATACAAGGGCCTCACGTCCCTCCTAGCGAAGTTCGCCGAGATTCTATTTGGCTTGAAGGCTTCCTAGGAAGAAAGAGGGAAAAACCCTCCTATGAACTTGACTTTACCGAATTCGATCACGTCCCACAAGACACGTCGGCGAAAAGGTTGAAGAATCAAGTTCACGTAGAAAGGAATGCAGAGTGTGAGATCATCATAGAGACTGCCGCTCCACCAGTAGAGAAAAGCATACACGAGGTCCAAGTAGAAGACTACACTTTGTCTCAACTTAACCTCGGGAAGACTACACGACAGGTTGAGGCAGACCTTCTTGGAATAGCCTCGGTGAGCGCACAAGAAAGAATGGCTAAGGATGGTAAAGAAAAAGCAGCCTTAAAGGCTGAAAATCAGAAACTGAGGTCTTACATAACCAACTTGATACATGGCACACCAAACGTCTTAGCCCTACCAGCAGGACTACTAGATCTCCCCGCTGAACAAAAGCATCGGCAATTGATAACATTCGGCAAACACTTGAGAGATCAAGTGGAAGAGTTTTTGTTCTCATGGTAGATGTATACCGCAAACCTATACCCGCTTACGGATAGAGCACATGACTTCGCGGGCAGAGATCCAGCAGTCAGAACAAAGGATTGCAGAAAAGAGGCTTGAAGACGAAAGCACAATTGCAGATTTGCAATTGGCATATCAATCAGTATACTCTAAGGAAAACAAGCAACATCTTTTTGCTTGGAAGGAACAATTGGCGTACAAGGTGAAAGCCTATGACGCTCATTCAGTAGAGTTGATTGATTACAGACGGGTGGCTGCCACTATTATCAACTTCGCAAGAATGTTGGTGATATCTTTCCCTTGCATGGAATATCAGCGTGAGGGAGGAGAATAATGTACCGGAGATATTACCGCATGCAACTGCCTCAGTAGTGGGATGCCATTCAAGTAGCATTCCTTCTTGAGATCCTTCAGATGGTTGCAAGCTGGCTAAGGTAGCAGCTTTATCAACCAAGTTTGAAGAGGCAGCATCTCAGTGTATTGACTTCAGAAATCAGCTCACAACGAGTGAGATCATGCTACGACGCTACGTCATCTCCTACAGAGCATTAACTCCCCAGAAGCTGATGAAGTCAATCAATGGATAGAGACACTGCTGATTAATGGAGAATTATAAATGCACCCAAAAAGGACGCCATACACCCTCCAAGTGGCATTTATGAGACTTGAGTTTGACTTGATGCTTCTTTCCAAGTCAACTCAAGATGGTATTAAATGTAGTTGGAGTTAACTTGATGCTTCTTTCCAAGTTTAACTCCACTTTCCTTAAATCATGCATTGTCAGATCCCACTGATTAAGGATGTCTATTTGACTTCCATGATTTGTGGATCTTAGATCTCCACTAAATGTGGATGTCTATTTTGGAGGGATACTTTCATTAAAGTTTACCTTTTGTTTACTTTCAGTCAACTGAAGTAGTTTCCAGTTGACTCTTTGTTGACTTTCAGTTAACTGAAGTAGTTTTCCAGTTAACTGCTTGTTCCCCCTTTTAGGAATAAATCTTGCTAATTGATTGGCAAGAACTCATTGTTAACTCAAGGAGATTTTGGGGTTGCCCATTCCTTTGAGTTCTATAAATAAGAGCCTTGGGCTCATTGTTTGTTTAACTTTTACTTGCTATGCAAAATTGCTGCGCCATTGTTGCCAACAGCTTTGAAAGCGGATACTTGTTCACTCTTGGATGAGAGTTTGTTGGTCGATTGTAATTGTGCATGATTTCGTGCCTTTGCTTTCCCAACCTTTGTAATTCGTTGATGAAGCTTTGAAGGAGAATATCATAAGGCGCTTGCATTTTGGTCAATCTTTTTGAGTTGTGTCCAGCTCGTTGTTTCATTTCCCTCGGATAGGAGTCCCTCCTCCTTGGACATTTGTTATTGACAAGTTATCGCTTGTTGTTGTTTAATGTGTTGACTTCCAAGCTATACTTCGGATAGGAGTCCCTCCTCCTTAGCAAGCTCGTTGGCCAAGGCATCGTAAAATTGTTGTTTCTCGTGAACTATTTCCTAGCCCATACCTCGGATAGGAGTCCCCCCTCCTTGGCAGGTCTCAGATCTAGTTTACCGTATAGAGTGTTTGCTTGTACCAACCTTATCTTGGTGTATACCCGAGAGTTCAGAGCCTCGGTCATATTCTCAGGAGACGGCGAATTCAGGTGATCCAACCAACCCATTCCCGCTCCTTTACCCTCATGCTCTGTTTACCTTGAAGGTATTGGATAGATAAAAGCTAGATTAGTCATAGTTGAGATCTGCAGAAACCAGAGAAAAAGCTTAGCTACGGCGCATTGTGTTTGTGCACCCTTGTGTCCTACCGCTGAAGCATAAAAAGATAGGAACTTTAGTTTACATTTCCCTTCCCTACGCATTGCTCCCAGCAGAGAGGGACTTCTCCTCTTTAAATAACGAAGAAGTGTTGCAAAACATTTGAAATAGCTGAATGTTTACAATCAGCACTCCAGAGGTGCTAATTTAAACGCCAACAAAATAAAAATTTAATATTTAGTTAATGTTTTATTTTTTAAATACTAAATATCATTTTTCTTTTGAAACATGTAGATTTTCATTTAATGGCTCCGAACAAATCAACTTCTGAGGCATAGAAGCATATGACCCACGATGGTGTTAACGTCAGTTGTAAACTATGCCCGCATACTTTTACTAGAAGTTTAACAAGGGTTATGAACCACTTGCTTGGTATTACAAGGGGTGTAGGTGGTGTTACTGCATATCCAAATGTGTCTTGAGAACTTAGAGTTATTCTAGAGAAAGAGCATTCCACTTCAATTGTAGGAAAGATGAAGAAGGCACAAAAGAAACAGAGAATTGAAGAAGATGTATCTAGATTCACATATGTTATGTCTTCCTCTTCTAGTCTACATATGTTATGTATCAAAAGAGAGTGGAACATTGAATAGCTTTTGGAAACCAGCAGAGAAACAACAAGCGGATGATGCATTAGCTGATTTGTTTTACTCGAGTGCTATTCCATTCAATGTTGCAAGAAATCCACATTTTCGTAATGCAATTCAGAAAGTTGCAGAGTTTGGCAAAGGGTAGACACCCCCATCTTCAAAGGCTTTCAGGACAACTCTTTTGCAGAGGTCAAAAGATAGAGTGATTGAGAAATTAGTTGATGTCAAAGCCTCTTGGAAGTCAACATATTGCACTATATTTTGCACTATATTGAGTGATGGATGGTCAGATATATGTCAAAGGCCATTGATTAATGTTTTGGTTGCTTGCCCTAATGGTGTCATGTTCTTGAAAGTGATTGACACCATGAACCATAAGAAAACTTCCGAGTATATTTTTCAAATATTAGAGGAAGCTATTCTTGAAATAGGGGTGGAAAATGTGGTTCAAGTGGTAATTGATAGTGCAGCAAATTGTGTGGGAGCTAGGAAGCTGATTATGACACAGGAGCTTTCAAACTTTAGTTTGATTTGTATTTGTGCAAAAATTTTGGCTTGCATATTCCGAGTAGATAGGAGAAAATGGTAGTTAGAGGAAGATTCACACCTTTGTGTGAGTTCTTGCTGCCAGTAAGGTGAACGGTTCTTGGCAGAGAATAAGGAAGGATCAATAAGGTGGTTATCGGCAAGAAAAGAGGAGAGAAGCACGTGCCTTGGAGTTGAGGAGAAATGCTTCAGGAAAAAGAAAAGAGAACGGTTGAGCACAAGGAGGCATAACCCCATTTTTGGTGTGTAAGGGTTGATTTTTTGGCTAGAGGAACAAGAAACAGTTATTAAAAAGAAGAGAAGCCTGAATTGTGTTGGGGGACATCAGGGAAAAAAGAGAAAGTAACGAGGGAAGAGAGTCTTTCTGCCTGAGATCGATGGGTTGTGAGAAAACATTCTAAGTGCAGCAAGCAAGAGGAAAATGTTGGTGGAGAGTAAGTTGAGCGTTCAATATTGTTTTGGTTGAAGCTTTTGCCTGTAGATAGAGAGATCAACGTTTTGGAAGAAGGTTGATATGTGTGAAGGAGCAGTGATAGAGGATCAACTGGCAAGGGGGACGCTGGTTTGAGAAGATAGCACTGTTGATCGATCAGAGGAAGATGTCGAGCAGGAAAATGAACCTTTCTGAATGCATTGTGGAAGATTTCCTAAATGGGGATCAATTCTTGCAAACAGGAAAAAAAATAAACCTTTGCTATATTGTATTGTCGCTCTATAGAGTTGATTCCAGCTACTTTGAAAAAGACATGAGTTGTTTGTTTGTCCCTAATGCCTTAGTCTCTAAATTGTCCTGTTTGTTTGAACGATTAAACTAGAAGAAACTACACTAGTCTTTCGCTGTTTGTTGTAAGTTTATGTAGCTTGTAATGTTTTAGTTTTCCTATAACAAAATAGGCTGCCATTATTTTGGGTATTAGCGTATAGTGTGTTTGAGAGTGTGAAATTGTGAATCATGTTGGCGTAACAACTAGCACCTCTGGAGTAAGAGTTGGTACGGACAGCTATGCACACTACGCAATGAGTGCTCTTCAAATTAGGAGGGGAAGCTCCCTCGTTGTGCTTGACAAAAGTACTTGCAAATGGAAATAAACTAAACTAAATCCTGTCTTTTTGTTTCAACTGTAGAGGTACAAGGCTTTCTCAAAAACTAATACGTTGCAGCTGAGTTTTTCTGGTTTTGCAGATCTACTAACTACAACTAAACTTAATAACTTAAATTCTATCCAGTTTCCTCAAGAAAACAGAGCATGAGGAAACGGAGCAAGGTTTTGACTATCGGACGATAAACTAGTTCAGATTCTCTACTTGAAGGCAAGGTGGCGCAACTATTATCTCAATCTGAATCGGTTTATTGGGCACAAACAGATTTAAGAATTTACCATGACAATCTTATGAAACCCTATGTGGCATAACACTTGATTATAATAGTAAAGACTTCACAAAACAGATTTATCATCACAATCTTATGAAACCCTATGTGGCATAACACTTGATCATAACGGTAAAACTTCACAAAACAGATTTATCATCACAATCTTATGAAACCCTATGTGGCATAACACTTGATCACAATGGTAAAAGTTCACGAAACAGATTTATCATCACAATTGCATGAAACCCTATGTGCCATAACAATTGATCGTAATGATAAAGATGCACAAAACAGATTTATCTAAACTATGGAAAGAATTCACTATCACACCGCGATGAAACCCTATGTGGCATAACAATTAATTGCAATAGTGAAGACACATGAAAAAATACCAAAAGAGCAATATTGAGGGCAAGGTAGGCGCAGCATATATTTCTCTCTCAAGCAAAAGTTAATTACAAATGAGCAAAAGCTCTTATTTATATACATCAAGGTGTAGGGAACCCTAAAATCACCTTGAGTCATCTACAATCTTGCAATGCATGCAAGATTCGCTGCCAAACCCTAATGAAGTAAACTATACAGTCAACTGGAAAGCTACCATCAGTTAACCGAAACATCTAATCTAAAAATGGACAATTGTGCAAGCATGCACGTCCTTATTGAAAGCGAGTTAACTGGAAGACTACCATCAGTTAACGTAAAACCCTAAATGAAACTCCAAGTAAACAAGGTGAATCTCAGAATAGATATGCATGAGGTGAGACAGCCAGTTAACTTGAAAGGGTAACATCAAGTTAACTCCTGTGTGTAATGTCTATCCTGAGAGGTGGAAACTGAAGTCTACTGGTCGTGATCTCGAGCAATCAATCCCTCAACGAGATTGTTAACTGTATCACTATCTAGAGCTATGAGACTCTGACGAAGAATACTATGTCAATGCAGCATATCCTCACCAGCTGTGATCTGAGACTGAAGTTTCTCCGCCTCATTGCTCCTGTTTTAACAATGTCGACATGACTGTAAGTTGAGTAACCTACAGCCAACGGTTCCCCATCAAAATGGTATGAATGAGTGCCCGAGCTCTAATCGAACATCGGTAAGCTCAACGTAGGCACCACTTGATCTCGATAACCGCACGTGGGTAAGTAGATACTAGAGTCCTCACAAACCGAGTGCACTAGTGACGCAGTTTCTCTACTCTCACCAACTCTATGCTAAAGTGTTCTACTTTTGCCCGAAAACCACCAGGGCTTCAAGAGTAGATAGTCAGTTCTCTACATCTGTGGATCGCATCATATGCCGCTGGTCTCCTCGTGAGCAATCATAATCTCTCATCTCCGTTTGTTATCGCCATATTCCTCGCCTCCTCATCTTGAGATCTAATGAGCTCGCAGCATTGTAAAATCGCGAACCGACATATAACTCCTCAGAAGCATAGTGCCTGCCTCTAGCAACGAACTCTTCTTCCCACTCATCCAAACGCTTGCCATATGCAACTAAGTGATTAAGTTGACTTTGCTCTGCTGGAGGCTCAAGCATCGGTGGGAGTGTGTTAATGGCATCAGGTCTATGAACAAGGCTAGAAATATACTGACGAAGCTGTCTGATTTCAGCCTTGAGGGCTGCCTTATCCTCTCCATCCTTCAGTATTCTATCCCTGGCACTGTCTGTAGCAACTTGTAGGAGATCAACCTGAGTCTGGCGTGTGCTGCAACCAAGGTTAACTGTGATAACTTCAAAATCCTGAGATTCTAATTCAGCCAAGTTCTTCCCCTGTGGAGGTACAGCAGTCTCGATGACGATCTCCTTATCAGTGTTTCTCTCCACGTGGACCATATTCTTGACCCTCTTGTCTGGCGCATCCTGATAAACCTCATCAAAATCAGAATGATTGAGAACATAGGATGGCTGCCTCCTCTTCCTTCCTAGCTGAGCTTCGATCCAAGATTGATCTCGGCTAATACTACTAGAAGGGTCTGTACTAAGAACAGGAGGTTGTGATGAGAGTGAACGTGTAGAGGCCTCACTGCGAGGTGGAGAGTCTAAATCCAATTCAATGTGAATTGAGACTGGCGAGGGCTCTGGAACTGGTACAGGAACTTGAGGGTGAACCTCAGGTACTAGCGGACTCTGAACTGGCCTCTGAACTAGCTCTGTGACTGGCTGTCCGTTAGGCTCTATGTGTGGACAAGCAAGTGCTTTGCCCCTTTGAATTGTTTGGCGCTTTGTAATTTCTTCTTTTTTTTGGGAGGATTACCTCTCTTTGTTTAGGTTTTGACGTAGGAAGGTAGCTGCAAGGATTCACCACTACCGGCGGCTCTCGCTTCCGGGAACACTTACCCTCCTTGTTTTCTTGCCGCCGAGGTAAAGTATAATGCTCGATAACTCTACTTGACCTCTTTGACCGTTGTATTCTTGGCGTACTTCACCAATCACCGGACACGCTGTGTATCAACTCAAGCTCGAAAACAGGGAAGAACTTCTCCTCATCATTCGATAAACCTCCCACACCTTCTCGACAAGAAACGTAAACTGTGGAGAGAGAGAAGCGTCAATCGCTGCCTCGCTAACCCGTCATCTCAAGCAAGAATTTGCCCAATCCTCCATAGAAGGTTCATGATATATACCCTCTAGCAAGGCGAAATGTAATGACCCCGAAGGTCATAGGCAACGCGGCTTCAACAAGATACTTAAGATGATATTTCGCTCTTGCTCCGCATCTTGGCATCACTGTCAATTTGCACCAATACATTCCAAACCGAAAAAGGAAAGTTGAGAGATGGTTCTTATGCTCAAGCGTATGAGAAGACTCCATGAACATCATGCATCTCGTTTTAGAACTCCCCGAAGATTTGTTTTATCTAAAGATAACGTAGCATAGCCGATTTCCGTAAAGTCGTGATACCGAATGGTGTAAGGCTGGGAACCGGCCAAAACCACCGCCTATCCATCCATCGCTGCCCCAGTAAATCACGCCGAGATACTTTAACGCAAGTACTCGGTCCAAATTTCTCACCGTGATGTTTGAAAAAGCCCGTGAACACGCTTTGAAATGACGTGCCTCGGTGAACTTCAAGTTGATCATAATACTGATAGACTTTCTGAACACTGAGAATGCCCACGATGTTTAATCCTCGAAACTGACCCTGATAAGCGATCAAGTACACGAGATACGAACACATTTGAAACTCATGGGCAACCAGGAAACCGGTGATCTGCCTATGGATAATATCGCTGATGAAGGATGCCCAGTCATAATGCTCCTGCCCAGAAATGATGCGACCAATAATGTAATACATCCAAGGTTGGAAACATTTGCATTGCGCTTGGACCCGAATAATAATTCGTGAGTGTGATTAGACCGCTGCACTATCCTTGTACTCTCACCACTCACCCACACATTGTTTGGCAATCTGTTCTTTGCTTGTTTTAACCATCTTTCTGCCATCTTCTTCTGACACTTGTCCACATCAGCATCAAATGCCTGCTCACACTGCTCCATAGAAATAACCAAACTGTTAGGGTGTTGAGGAATGCCAAAACTCCTTTCGATGTCTAGAGGCTTGAGACTGCAAATGACTCGTCCATCAACTGACACTATCACACGAGTAGTAGGATTGTAATGCTTAATACAAGCCATCACGAATTCAACACAGTGAACGGAGATAGGTATGGAAGCTGCCTCTAGTAAACCAGACTGCTCAATATTTTGAATGATTGAACTTCTGATCTTGACAGGATCTAGAATTGCTTCTAGCAACACTTTGTGAAGATCTGTCTCAACCAACTTGAGGAAATCATGAGTAAGGACTGTTTTGGTCCTGTATTCGAGCTGAGTGAACTGCATTCTGAAAAACTTGCCTGTTGACTGTGAACTTGACTGTGTTCTGACAAGATTTCTGGAATCTAAAAATAGCCTGCGAGAGTTAAAAATAGCCTTTCGAAGAATTATTTTCAGCGAAAAATCTGAAATATGGGTTTTGTCCAGAAAAGGATTCTAAGACAACCCAGAACGTCAATTTTGTGAAAATTCAACTTCTACTCGATCGTACAAAGACTTTTCACTTAAGAAAATTAGTAACTCAAGAACGAATGTTCTAAAGTCAAAAATTCGTGAAAAATCAAACGTATGATTTTAACTCGAGGTAATTATATGAGAATGATCCAGATATTGAGACTTGTCAAATTCGCCAATTTTAGGAACATGCAAATTGTATTTTGAGAGAAATCTGAGTTTGAAGGATGAAAAAGACGTTTTTATGTTGCTCTTTTTCTTGTGAAAATCGCCTTAGATTTCTTCAAATTGCTGACAATTGTGAACTTTGATCCTGCAAAAAGATTTGTTAAATAAAATTGCCTCTTGCCTCTGGAAATTGATGAAGATTTTGCCTTTGAACTGGAAGAATTCGCCTTGTTTTTGAAAACCATGAATTTTCCCCTTGAAATTTGCACCTTGAAGAAATTTGAATTTCCTTTGAATTTGTCTTGAGAAAATACGAATTAATCTGGAGTTTGAGAATTCGCCTTTTGATATGAAATTCGCCTTTGAATATTGAAGGATTGCGAATTTCTTAAGGAAAACGCCTTTGAAACTTGAGGAATTTGCGAATTGATTTGAAGTTATGAATTGCTTTGAAGATGCGCGCCCCTATCTCTTCTTGAAGAAATACGAATTGCTTTGAATTTGCTTTGAAAATTAATAAAACTCGATTTCCCTTTGAAGATATGAATTTGCTTTGAAAAACACGAATTTCTCTTGAGATTGAAATTTGCTCTTGAGAAATACGAATTTCTTTTGAAAGCTCTGTGAATAATAATGAAGATGGCACCATGTTTAAATAAGAAGAAATTCGCACCAATTGGTAACTGCAAGAAGTCAAAACCCTAACAAGAATAGAAGACCTCTGATTGGTTGCCTTTCAGTTCCACTGTCACTGACTGGAAGTTCGAGAATAAATAAATAATAAAATATTTATTAACATGCAATTAGCAAAGGCGCCAAAAATAGAAAATCACCATTTTAAATGCTAAAATTGCAAAATAGATATTAAATATTTTGAACTTCAGTTGACAATCCAGAGTGAAGCTTCAGGATTCACCGTTAGGCTTCAACGATTCCGAAAAATCATCTCTTGAGCACATAGGCGTCCATTTGCTCAAGATACTTCACTTTTTATTAACTCCCTGTTTTATAGCTGATAGCACTGTCACAACTGGCCAACTTCGACACTGATTTCCAGATGACCGGGTGATGCTGAGACTGATCTGGAGAATTCATCGGAAAGCCTACTGAACAAGGAAGAAATGCTCCATCGTGGAGACACCACGAAAATCCATCGCTTAACCCTTGAAAAATTAGCTCGACAAATTATTTACGTTCCGCACTTAACCATTTTTCCTTTCAACCGCCATCCGATACTCAAATGGTCGCTGGATCTGCGGAACTGCGAACCCCGTTGGACAAAGTTTCAAACCGGAGATATTCTCGCGATCCAACGATCAGATAATGCCGCACACCGAAAGTCGTAGTTAAGGGCCTCGGCAGTAAAAAGCGCCTCGCTCTTAGGTGACCGATGTCATTTTGATCAAAGTTGAACTTTCATCCGTACCCTATTTTGACCTCTCGATATCCGGAGTCGATGACCCTCGAATTCGCACTATCTGTTTTAACGAACAGCCAGAAGGGCCTATAAGAGAAGTCTCTGGAGGTGACGAGGCAAAAAAACTGCTTCTAAGACCTCAAAAACTCTAGTGCGTATTTTATTTAAAATATTCGCCCCAGACTAAGCCATTTTCCAGATATCTTCACTTTGCAGTATTACACCAAAGACCTCGCACGTACAAACGACTGCCAAATCCCGAAGGCTAACGGCTGGGCTCGTTGAAAAGATAAAGTAACCACGCTCAAAAGCCGTGAAGACTTCGAACGCGAACGACCTCATCTGACAGGCCTAAAGGCTAGGCGCCTCTAGACTGTAGAAATACACTGCAAATTGTATGTTGTTCCGCCCGTGAAATTACGTGCTTGGTAGAATCTCTACCACGATCACCTAGAACGTCAGATCGGCAAGCTGGATGATGCATTGTGGAGCTAGGCTAGAGTAGTACTGATGTCAGGAAGACTCTGTCTGCAAATTTTGGCATCTTGAGACTCATTTAAACCAGCGCCCCTGGGCTGTACTTGCACTGGGAATCAATGGAGAAGCTCTGAAACGTGAAAACTCCATTATAAGCTGATCTTCAGACAACTGCTACCGGAGTTCTGAAACTCGGATGACTGCGTTTGATAGCTCGTTGGATAAGCAGACTAGTCGAGAACGGATTGACTGTATCCGCTATCGAAAATGCCAAGATTTACCCCTCCTTTAAGATGGGCACCCTCAGGCTAGAGGCACGCTTTTGCCTGAAAAAGACAAATTTCTCACATCTGGAACTTTGAGGATTTCAACTTTTGTCGCTGTTTGCCGGAGCTGCGGGTCTCGGAAAGCTTCGCTGGATAACTCATCGGATAGCCAGACTGATTCTAAAGAGATTGATTGCATGCTTGAACATTTTAAATAAGATCTTGACCTCCAACAAGCTGGGCGCCCCTAGGCTATACTTGCGCTTTTATGCTTTCCTCTGAGAAAATCTTCATAATTTAACCACTGAAAACTTTGTTTCGATCATTGAAATGACCGTGTGCAACGTGAAACGCCATCGTGAGATGCTCCTCTATCGTGAAAAGCTCCATTTTGAGTCTCTACTTCAGTAACTGATCAATAAAACTGACTTTGACTGACAAAATATTAACAAAAACTCCATGCTTGATATTGCCCGAAACCGTATTCTACATCATTTTAGCAAGGTTTAGATTTTTTAATGCAAAATGCCTTGATGAAGCAAAAAATTTGGTTTGGGTACAACAAATCATCAAATTACAAAGAAGTACCCACAAATATATTGGAGCCCATGTGCAGCCCATTGTCTGGATTTGTTGCCTCATGACTTGGCTAAATTCCCATGGGTAAATGAAGCTATTCATAGAGGGAGAGTAATTGCAAATTTCATACGGAATCATCATCTCACATTGAGTCTTTATAGGCAGCATGCATCCAGGGAGTTGTTGAGGCCTTGTGAAACAAGATTTGCATCATTTTATATCACTTTGAAAAGGGTGGTTGAAGAAAAAGCAGCTTTGAGGTCTATTATTTGTTCCAATGAGTGGAAAAATTCAGTGCTTTCTAAAGGTCCAAAGGGGAAGAACATAGAGCAAATCATTCTAAACAACAATTTCTGGGAAAGTGCAACAAAGGTTTTGCTTATATGTGAACCAATCGTTGACATGTTTCATATGTTTGATGGTGACACTCCTTGTCTTGGCATGCTTTATGAAAGCATGGACCATTGTAAGGAATCTATTCAAAAAGCACTAAATAATGTAGAAGCAAAATATATGGAGATATGGGAGACAGTTGATTGCAAATGGAAAATGATGCACACACCTTTACATGTAGCAGCTTGCTTTTTGGAGCCTAAGTTATTTTCTATTGCTAGACGAGGTGATACTAAAATTATGGCAGGGCTTTTAGAAGCCATTGGAAAGTATGAATCAAATGAAGCAATTTCAGGACTAATTAGAGATCAATGTTGGGCATACAAGGGAGAAGGGATGTTTGGAATAGCAGCATCCAATATGACATGGCACGTGTACCTAGGTATAGATGGTGGATGACCTATGGAGCACAAACCCTTGAGCTACAAGATTTTGCTATTCGAATTTTGAGTCAAGAAGCAAGTTCATCAGCTTGTGAGAGGAACTGGAGTTGCTTTGACCACATCCATTCCAAAAAGAGGAACAAATTGTTGTCTAGAAAGTTGGGAGATCTTGTCTATGTTTGCAGCAATTTAAAATTGTTCATGAAAAAATCAGCAAAGGACTCTTCCTCACAACAACAAACTCTTGAAGACATAGCAGGCAGTTGCAGATGAGCCTGACTTTGCAAATGATGAATTGAGTAGTGATAGAGATGATGATGATTTAGCATCTCAGCCAAGTGCTCTTGATGATTTGGAGCTTTTTTGAAGTTCTAAATTCTTGACTCTTATTGTACCTTTTTGACAAAAGAACATCTTTGCAATCGTGATTTCACATGTTTCTTATGGTTTATATTTTATAAATGTGTCATCTTTTTGTAATGATTTCAAATCTATTTATCAATGTTAAACTATTTAGACAATTTTGTGGATATATTACTTATATTTACAAAAATAAAAAATAAAATTACATAAGGAAAATTTCATCTGAATTTTTTACTTTTCGAATTTTTCCCTTGTTGAACTTCATCCGAAATTCAATGTTGCCGAACTCGAATTCAAATTCGAACCTTGTGACTTAGGCTAGCGCTGAGATTTTGGAAGAATTAGACTTACATTGATCATATAAAAACTGTGATATGGGAAACCCACGATTCCCATGAATGCTAATCATTTCATACACCATCTGCTTCAACTAATAATACAGATTAGGTTACTGTGAGTTTATGGAACTGCAAATAGACGATATATAAATATCTCTTTCCCAAATACCACTGAAATACCTTAATTCTTAAAAGTATTTAATTTTTGAAGTCTTCATCTCTATACCTAAAATTTCAAACCCTAGAAATTTGTCTCAAAACAAGACACAAATTTCCACAGAACGATCAGTCAATCCTTGAAGCACAGATGCAAACTCTGATTTGAATCCACCCACAGGAAGATTTCGGTTTTCATCCAAATCCCTAAACCTGAACTTGAAGGTTTTCGTCCTCTCATTCTAGAAAGCTCAACTCTCCACAATTTCACAATCTCCAATAAAATAATTTTCGCATAATGATAGAATGAGCTCTCATGTCCTTTTATAATGCTTTTTAGGTTTCCCGCCAAAACCAATTATCACTTTATTATAAAAGTGACTATTAAATTATCTCCTAAATATTCTCAACGTCACTTTATAATCTCATTAATATAATTATTTAATATTACCTTAATTGCACTTTTTACCAGACAACATTAAATAATTAAATTAATTAATATTTATTAGGTGGGATGGAAAATGGGGACATCACAGTCCTCCCTTCCCAAAGATTGCTTGTCCCTAAGCAATCCATACCTACATACCATGGCCAAATACCAGGGTCCCAGATGAACCTATAGAATGCTCCATCACAATCCTATGGCATCAACATGATACCACTATACATTGTAACTCGATCAAACCCTGTAGTAGAAAGAAGCAATCTACTAGCGATACCAATCCCTAGATCCCATAGCCAAATCAGAAGTCCATCATACCAATTACTTGTTGGCTTCCGTTGTGCCACTCTGATAACCACTAGAATCCAAATGAGCCAAGTCTCAGATTTCTGCCTTTGGAAGCAACCATCAGAAGAAGGAAAAGTAGGAGACTTGCAAAATTCAGATTCATCTGTCAACGATGGAAGCACATCATACCAAGGTGAACTGTGCAACCCCTTATCCAACCCGTATTTATGTGTCATCTGATCATTCGTACACAAGCTGAAAGAAAAATGGTGATCACACCTCACCACACAATCAAGGTGAAACTCACCTACTTGCGTCAATGGAATGCCAGTACAACCATGTGGATTCCATACTTCACTACCACTAGCGGAAGATGACTCGCAACTCAGATTGTGATGGAAAAACCTTGCAACAGCTCTATAAACCTTCTCTGCAACCCTGATGGCAAGGTTTTTGTCTTAAAGAAAATGGAGGTAATCTGATTTTATTACCTCTAAAGCATGCCTGATAGTCCACAAGCTTTGGATAGAGGCTCCAATCGAAACCCCATTCTACCTTTCCTCAAATTCAGCTGACCAATGGAGGTATTCGACAAACTTATGCATGCTATCGAAGTGAGTTAAGGTTTGAACAACCTTATCTTCAGTAACCATCAGCTGATCCTTCCATTCATGTGACTCATTAGACCGATGATCACAATCAACTGCATAGATTGAATTTTCTGATTTTCTTTCAGGAGGGGGAAACATACCATCATGAATACCCTTTTCCCCACTAGATGATGTTGTGCAATCCTCGTGTAGAGAATATGGAACAACATTGTAATCTAACACAACTCTCAGCAGAATCCACCTCATCATCACCAAACCTATCAATAGCAATTTCTACATCACCAAGTACACCTACTGTAACATACTATTCCCTGTTATGTTCATCCAGTGCACTCATCCCATTGGTGTCATCTACACCTGTAAACAAAGTGGTTGTTTCAACATCTTCCATATGCACATTCCACAATTCGTGGATGTATGCTCATCACTAATGGCTGCCATAGTGTAATGTCCCCTTTTCCTACGCAATGGTCAAATGCAGTGGTTTATCTACCAACTGGTCCCCATAGGCTAACAAGGTGTTCAGGGAACCCTTGTGAGGATAATCTTTGGCTCTTCAGCAGACCCTTTGGTGCTTATTTCAATATTCTTCAATTCAGTGTCCCAATTTATTTGTGGTGCGCCTTCCAAAGGCCATTCAAGACCATTTGACGCACACTTACTATTTTTAGTAAGTCAATCGGATGTGTTGCTCATTACTATTTATAGTAAGTCACTGGTATGATCAGCTAGCAAAGTTTCTATTTTTGGCATGGTGGCATAATTATATCCTGGAGTTATATTATTTAATATTGTTCCTATGCATTTTATATTAATAACGTCAGATAATAAAATTAAATTAAATAATTTAACTTTATGCATTATTAAAATATTTTAAAAAGGGACTTTATTATAAAGGGGATATAAATGATTTTAAAGTATACTTTATAATATAAGTTAAAGTGTCATTTTAAAAGGGGAGATATAAGTGACTTTTAAAGTATACTTTATATTATAAAGTTGTGCACCGAAATTAAAAGTATATTAAATGAAATGAAAGTCAAATGTGAATTTGAGGTGAAGTTGAGAATTATAAAAGGGCATTTGAAGCTCATTTTATTCATTCATGAATATCTTTCTTGTGTTGGAGAAAATTGGTGAAGAGCTTCAACAAGGATTTGCTAGCTAAAAGCCATAAACTTTTTGAGGACGAAACCCCTCAGGAAGAATAGCTCGATACAGGAGTGAAAGATCTCCCAAGCCAGTTGCAAACAATTCCATTGCAGGGATTGTGCTTGTGCTTCAACGAATTCAGGAAGTTTTCTTATTTATGGTTTGAAGGAATTATCAAGATATTGCACATATATTGTTCATCATTGCCAGTTCAGGATTCAAAATAAGGATTTGTGAGCATTATACTCCTTCAGCATTGAGTTTCTATTGCAGTGTGGAAGGGTGTGATATTTGAGAGAAATCGTGGGACTTGGTGAAATATAAAGAGTTCTCGGAAACAACAAACTCCTTGAGAAGTCGTGCCTATCTGGAGTTCCAGTCAATCCATCTCCAAATTACCAGGTGAAGAGAATACACTCAGCCACCCTTGTAATCAGCCTCCTTCTGGTAACGTGATGCTAGTTTGGTGTTGGTGTGAGCCTTCCACATCCAATCGCAGCTTAATTCCTGCATACCTGGCCATGACACATCCTCACGTGGGCAACTTTTGAGGTTTCAGACACTTTTCAAACTGCTGTGACCATTTTAGTCCCATCGTACAGTTCCAGGTCTGAGCTTTACATATCTATATTCTTGTAAGATGTTTATTACTGATCAGACTATCAAGAAAGCATAAATTTGTTCTGCTGTAGTGAATTTCTGAGTGCACTCATTCGTAATCTGTCCATTATTATTGCCTTATCTGAGTGTGCATGAGTCTATTGGTTATGTTTGAAATTATCATTTGTGTAACAATCCTATATAGCACTCAATCTGGGTTTGTATGAGGCTGTATTTGTTATCAGCAAATAAATACCTTGGTATATCAGTCTTTGTAAAAGCATCAGAAAGTCTGAAATCTGTGTCATATTAATCTGCAACTTGTTGTAGCAAATGCTGGGTATTAGAAGTGATAATATCTCTCATTCCTGGGCATAAAAGCCTGCTATCAGCATTGTATTTTGAACTCAATTATTTCTGTGTAATCCTGGCGACTCCTATGATCATTTTCTGATATACTGTGTTATGATAAGCCCAGAAATCGTCTTCAGAAAAGCGTTTGCTTACTACTTGTATCAATCTCAATTTCTATTGTGAGTTAGTTTGATACTGCTGTTACAAGTTATTTGCAATCTGAAAAATCATTGTAAACTCAGACGAATAGCATACATAATGTTTGACAAAATGTCCCATGTGTAAAACTGAAAATTAATCAAGCAAATTCACAAAGCCAAAACTCAAACTAGGGTGGGACATTACACATAGCTGAAATTCAACTGTGGGTGATGAAGATTGTGCCAAGCTCAACTCCACAGTGAGCTTGTCAATCCAAGTCTTTGACTGTTGAAGGGCCATTTGAGTGCTCTTCGAAGAGTCCATGGTGAACTCAAGCTCATGAGTGAGCTCATCAACCTCCTCTTCTTTTCCTTTTAGTGCATCATAATAAATCCCATCAAGCATGAAAAGATAATCTCAATCTGATAGTAGTTGTAGGTAATTAGTTTTCATTACCCCCAACGCTTCTCTAAGTGCTTGAAACTCTACAAGGGAAAGTTCACCATCAAAGTACTTATGTGTTCCCGAAGTCCTCCAACAACAGTTTGCCATCAACTGCTGAGCGGAATCAAAATGTTCTATGGCTGTAACAATCATGTCTTAATTCACTTTCAATTGTCCTGCCAAATGATGGGACCCCTAAGACATATTGTTTCCACACAATTTCTCTGATTTATTATCAGCAACCTGCTTTTCAATTTCAACTTCTTCATATGCATTGGTGTTATGAACCTCATAGGATAGCTTTAATGTTAGAGGTTGTTGTTTGGAACTCAAACTGATTTGCATCTAATATTGGGAATTCTTTTCCCACATCTGAACTATCTTTACTGGAGTGATGTATGCTGATCTATGATCTTCAACAAACTCAAGTTCATTTTGCTCTTCATATGGTTTTTCAATAGTTGCTGATTTAGCAAACTCTAAATTAACATACCCTCCATCCTTCACGCTGTCAGGAAGTCTCATGTTCCTCGCTTACGGATGAGTGGTGTGATTCTTCTTTGTCCATAACATCATCCTGCTGAAATGAACTTGTGAGCATGATTTCATTTTCTTTGGGACCTCCACAGGTATGACCAGGTGTCCAAACACCTTGACGTATGAAACAATGTTGTTCTCTTCTCAGCTGATTTTTTCTCTTTTGGGGTTCACCTATAGAGTGCAAATTACAAGGAAGCAATCTATCTTCCTTGTCCAAACGTTCAGGTTTTGTAACCATCCTTACATATGTCTTTTTCATATCAAGATTCTTCATTAGCATATACAGTTCCTACATCAGCTCAAACATAGATTTATCTGTAGTCATCTTTCCTTTGCTTCTAATAATTGCAGGTGCCAATGCAAATAGTTATGAACCTAAATGAGTGTTGGTCACTCACCAAGCAATATCTTTCCACTGTTACCCTTAGACTGGCAGGATGCACAACTCTAATACCACTGTAATGTCTCACCCCAGTTGGAACAATTCTTTTCAATTTTTTGCTCAATTATTCCATGTTGACATATATGGCATTTTGTCAAACAATTAACTCCACTGCTGTTATGAATCCGTTTCCACTTGGATTTCAATATTTGATGATTGTTCACAATTAATTTATCACATAAACTACTCACTATCTCAATGACCCGAATTATAGATATATATGTATTGCCAGTACAAAATAATAATTTCAAGAGAAGGAAATAATATGGCATTAAACTCAAATATTTACATTTCAGATGTTATAACAGTAGTATCAAGAATAAACAACAAAATCTCCTATGACTCTGACCTGGTAATTAATCCAATAGTTTGCCTCTTATGCAATTGAATAAATAATGACCCAGGTTTGAATAGGAATGGTTACCCCAATTCTGTGTTAACCTGGATCTTCAATGGTCTCTTGCAGACCCCACGTATTGCCATGTCCTCCTAAAGATGTTGTTCATATTCTATATAAGCGTTGCAGACTAAAAGGCTCGATGCATTGAAGATATGTTAGTTGGAGCAAATTCGGACCCACGTTACTCCTTGAATAGCTCTTTTGACCTACATCCCATGTGAGTAGTTGGCATAGAAGTCTGATGTCTCCTACACAAACATGGCTTATCCAAGGTGGCAGCTCTAAATAACAATGTCTTCCTTATCAAGTGGCTAGAATATACTTGGGCATTTCCTATGACCTACTCGATTTCCCAAACAAGACACAGCTCCTTTCAATATTTATCCATGGCTTTTCCCTATTCCGGAAGCTTGGTTTCTCTTTACTTGGCCCGCATCATTCATAAATAAGGCTAGCAGAGGCCACCATACTGCCAGGCACCTCCCGATCACAAGAGAGGATTGCTGTGACCTTTTCAAATAATTCCCATTACCTTGCAAACACCCACAATTCTGTCTGGCATTAATCTGACTTATTGCTAGATTAGCTTTACAACCCCCAATTTGTTTTTTATTTGGAATTCGTCTTATCTGAATTAACCCTACTGTTGCTAGCGTTGAGAGTTTGGAAGAATTAGAGTTAGATTGATCATATAAAAACTGTGATATGGGAAACCAATGCTAATAATTTCATGCAGTAGCTGCTTCAACTAATAATATAGATTAGGTTACTGTGACTTATGGAACTGCAAATGGACGATATATATATATATATATATATATATCTTTCCCAAATATCATTGAAATACCTTAATTCTGAAAAGTATTTAATTTCTGAAGTCTTCAGCTCAATACCTAAAATTTATCAAACCCTAGAAATTTGTCTTGAAACGAGACTCACAAATTTCCACAAAACGATCAGTCGATCCTTGAAGCACAGATGCGAACTCTAATTTGAATCCGCCCACAGGAAGATTTAGGTTTTCGCCCAAATCCCTAAACCTGAACTTGAGGGTTTCCGTCCTCTCGTTCTAGAAAGCTCAACTCTCCACAATTTCACAATCTCCAATAAAATAATTTTCGCATAATGATAGAATGAACTCTCATGTCCTTTTATAATGCTTTTTAGGTTTCCAGCCAAAAGCAATTATCACTTTATTATAAAAGTGACTATTAAATTATCTCCTAAATATTCCTGACGTCTCTTTATAACCTCATTAATATAATCCATAGTTTGCAAACTCGGACTCGCCGCGGACTCGGCAGCCCAAAAATATGACTCAGACTCAGGACTCAGCACGGACTCGGGAAAAGACTCGGCTAGGACTCGGCAAAAAAAAAACTGTAGTTTTACAAAAAAAAAAGAACAAATTAATGCATTTAGAGAACATAAGAGCCTAATTTGATTATCAAACACTCATAATTCAAAGATTACACATGTCATATGATCATCAAACACTCAATGGTGAAATTTCATCATTCATGGTCATCAATGCTCCTTGGTTTCAGTAACAACATCATAAGTTTATAAATGTTTACATATAATCATGCCAAAAAGAGGAAAACATTAACAACCACATGTAATCTACATCTTCCTCTTTCCCCTCCCAATGGTACTCAATTTTGGAGGCCTAGAACTAGAAGGTGCCCGTGCTATAGTATCCGAACGAGGACTAGGAGATCGAACAGGGGAAACATGATATTCAAATGTGTCTTCGTCGTCCTCCATGGCATCCAATCTTGCTGCTTCTTCTTCTTCTTCTTCTACTGCTCTCTCTAATTCAGCAAGATCCTCATCAGTAAGGAAGACATCAACCTCATCATTTTGTTCATCAATAGTCCATTCACCATATGGATCAATGTCATCCAAGTCAATGGACTCGTGTGAAACATCCTCCACCTTTCTAGTTCGAAGGCGAAGGTTGTACCGAACAAAAACTAAATCATTTAGGCGCTGTTGAGTCAACCTGTTCCTTTTCTTTGTGTGAATGTTCTCAAATAAACTCCAATTGCGTTCACACCCAAAAGCACTGCATGGCTGTGACAAGACACGTATGGCTAGCTTTTGAAGATTTGGTGTGCTAGCACCATAGTTCTCCCACCATAGATCTACAAAAACATGTTTAAAAAATATAAGAATAAAGTAAACAATCTATATGTAAGAATCAAGTTTCTAATTTCATTTTTTACCTGGTTGTTTTCCTCTCCTTTCAATTGCTTGTTGGGAGGAAAAGAGTCTCCCCTCTGCACCCTTGTAGACCTTGAATAGATAAAAGAAAAAGTAAATCAAATATAGAAAATTCATAGATAGTCAAGGCTCAACATTGCAAATTCATAAATAAGATGCAACAAATCTCACCTCCAACTCATCAAGCACTTTATCTCTCAGCTCACGATCAGGCACCATCCTATCAATGCACATGACAAGACCTTCCATGACCTCCTCATCCGCCTTAAATGTGTCCGAGAAGTAGAACTTTGGATTCAAGAAGTAGGCAAAGGCATGAATTGGCTGGTGGAGTTGGTGTGTCCATCTCCGATCAATGATGCGCCATATGATTTCATATTTCCTTTTGTTGCCGCCATAGTAACGTGATATGGCCTCTTTGGCCCTATCCATGGCCTCATAGATGAAACCCATTGGCATGCCATCTCCATCTACCATACGAAGAACCCTCACCAAAGGTTCAGTCACCTAAAAAAATGAAAACAAATGTTAAATTATAACAAAATTAACCCCTCAAAAAATAAAAACAGCCAATAGATTATCATGTATAATTTTTTTTGTGTGATTGCTACTTACCCCCATCAACTCCTCTCCATTTTTGATGAATGTCTCATCAAAAACTATGGCAACAATCCTCTCCCCTTCAGGTCTATTGGAAAATGAGGACTCCTTCCAAGCATCGGACACAAACATTTGCTTGAGATGACCAATGGCACCAAGAATGCTTTGCAATGTGAGGAAGTGGCTTGCAAATCGTGTCACTCCAGGTCGCACAAGGTCCTTACAATTTGTGAATTTTCTCATCAAAGAAAGCACCCAAGTATGGTTGTAGATAAATTTTGTAACACTTTTTGCATCTTCAACCACTCTTTTGACCCATGAAATCTTCCCAATGTCCTCTAGCAACAGGTCCAAGCAATGTGCACCACACAAAGACCATGCAATTGTGGGATACCTCTCCATAAGTAGTCTACCTGCAGCTACATATGCAGCTGCGTTGTCTGTGATGATTTGGACAACATTATCAACTCCAACCTCCTGGACCAACCCATCTAATAGATTGCATAAAGTCTCAGCATTTTTAACTTCATGGGAGGCATCTATTGATTTTAGAAACACCAATCCACCATTAGAGGCCACTAAAAAGTTAAGGAGAGTTCTATTTCGTCCATCTGTCCACCCATCAGATAAAATGTTGCAACCTTTCCTTCGCCAAAATTTCTTTTGTTCATCAACCACAAGCCGTGTATTCTTTACAGCTTCCTCTAGCAATGGCCCACTCAAATCTCTAGATGATGGGGTCTTAAACCCCTTTGCTGCAATTGTAAAGGCGTTCACCAAACCTTCCCAATATGGGCTGTTTGCAACATTGAAAGGTAGATTATTGTAGTACCAAAAGTTTGCAGCAGCCATCCTAGCTTCTTGATGCTTTTCCTTATTCCAACTGGTACCTTCAAGTGAAGGTTGTGCTCCTGGAACATTACGTGGAATAAAATAATTTGGTCCTGATGAAGGACCCTGACTAGCACTAGCAGTAGAAAATGAACCATCAAAACTCTCACCAAAAGATGAATGTGGAGCACGGAAGCTTGGACTTGCAGCACCATGGGGCATAGATGGTGTAGAATGGGATTGGGATCCACTCATCGCTGCTACTAGGGCATCCTTTGTTTTTTGTTTTTCCTCTTTTTTAAGCTCATATTCAGCAAGAAGGGCCTTCATCTCTCTAATAATCTCAGGAGTAGTCTTCTTGCATCCCTCCACATTTTGCCTAGGTATTCTAGCAAGGTGGTATTTTAATCTGTTTATTCCTCTTGTCATCCATTTCTGGCATTCACTACATGTCACTTCACCTTTTTTATCTCCTGGAATTCCATACTTCCATGCAGGGTCTTTTTTCAATCCCTTTGGATTTGAAGACGACATTATTGTTTCAAGTTCAACATGGAAAAAAAAAATCAGCTAGGGTTTGCTAAAAAATCAGCAAATAAACGTGATTCAAAGTTTCAAACATTTGCAAAAGAAAAAGAATGCAAAACCAAACTAGAAAGTAGAAACAATAAGAATTAGGCTATTAAGGAAAATAGAAAAAAATTGGCAGCATTTCCCCTTATTTTTCTTGATTTTTTTGATTTTGAATGCAAGAAATTGAAGAAAACAAACAAAAAGAATTGTTAGATCACTTACCTAGCTCTATTTTGATCTTTTCAATTCGTTCTCCTTGCTTCAATCAACCCCAAATCAACTTGCAGACCTGTTTTTCACAATTGAGAGTCTAAAAATGAAAAAATAAATAAAAAGAAACATGGGTTTTAACCCATTTTATGGCTTTCAACCCTTGAGAGAGGGTCTGAGTCCGGAACTCAGAGTCCGACCTGAGGACTTCGGCCGAGTCTGACAAGTTCAACGATGAATCACGAGGTATGAGGACCATTCCTCCAAGCAGAGGAGAAATATCACTTGGGAGAGAAGCTTGGTCGGGTAAGCAGTAACATGAACCATTTGAGCATACACACACGTCATTATAGGTTGGGAGAAACCAAGTCAGATAAGTTGGTATTGATAAGTCATCCATAGGCTTTAGGAGTCTGGTTTACTTCTTTGTGCTTTGTGAGTGATGATTGTTTATTTGTCAGACTTACTGTACTATGATCATTGTGTGGAAAACGTGAAAGGTTATATGTGTATAGGTTGAGTGGGTATGTATACTCATGTATACATTATGAACACGTATCCATATGTATAAGCATATTAATACAAATGTGTGATCGGCAAATGGATATGCTCATACGTATGTGTCAATGTGGTATACATATACATACGTATACATGGAGGTATATACGGTTATACACATACACACGCTACCTATTGTCTGTAGCTATAAATAATATTATATTATTATTACCTGATGACTTTACATTTATATGAAATATATATTTATATTTTGGGTATATGCTAAACTAGCTCACGATATATTTATATTTGTTAAAATATATATTTTTATATATATATTAAAGATTATATATAATATTATTATAGTTATATTAAAATATATATATATTAAATACTCGGGTATTTAAATATTTATATGTTTAATATATTTAAAAGGACTATAATAATATTTATATAATAAAATATATAAAGGAATTATATTTTAATATTATAAGTCTCTAAAAGTGAAAATAGATTATATTTCACTTGGAGTAAATATATAAATATATATGATTAAATATTTAAAGTGTAAATATTTATAAAATTCAAAGGTGATAAAATTAAAAGATTCAAATCTTTTAATATGAGCAATGTTAATAAAGCAAACTATTGAAGAGAATGGTCGCTAGTCTTAAGGAAAATATAAGCCTTCATAAAGTATCGAGCTTTTTTTTTTAACATAAGGAAATAATATGAATCAAATATTTTGGAGGTAACATTTGAAAATAAACCAAAAATATGGCCGAGAGTTTTTCCCGTGAATGAAAGAAAGCTTCAACGCAGCAAAAAAAAAAATGGAGGAAAGTTTCAGCGCTGGAGAAGAGGAAACACCAGCCAAATAATGTGTGTTGTAGCAAGCAAAAACTTAACAAAATCGCAGCAAGCATGAGTCATTCTCTTTCAGGTGCCAAAGAGAGACGTTTTTTTCTGTAAGTGGCGAATTTTGAGCTTTGGGTTGAATAAATCTGGTAATGCTGGCTCCAAGAGGGTCGAATCACTCCTTTTTGTGATGACATAGGGTTTATAAGTCTACCATGTAGCATTTGACTAAGTCTGGACGCCTTGTTGTCAGTTTACATGCCCACAATGAAGGAATTTGTTGCAATTACGGGCCTATAAATACACGCCCAGCCATTCATTGTTTCATATCCTTTGAGCAATTTGATTCCTGCATTTTTAAGAGCTTC
>VDFB02002716.1:0-13948 GCA_007258455.2 Sequoia sempervirens | reverse complement strand
CATTCATGAGAGGCATACGACACGACAATTTCCTTTACATTAGGTTGATTTGATATATATATATATGGTGTACACAATGTTTTCTTTTATGCAGGTTGCAGGTAGTAAGCCTCGATTCCACCTGCTCTGGCAGGACTGGGCGAGCCTCATGAAACCCAATGGGAATAATGTGGAAAAAGAGAGTTGACAAGAAGGTTTCCCAACTTTTCTATCATCCTCGACGAGAATATGTACCCCATCTGTGTAACCCAGTCGGTATGGATTTTGTGCTTTGTCAATTGTTTTGGTTGTTCTTCCATTTTTGGGATTGTGTGGTCATGTTGATATCATGATTATACTGTTTAACTTGTGATGACATGTCGTTGGTTGTTTTTATATTTGGTTACTTGAATTTTGATGACTTTTAGAATTGTGTATGTGCTTCAAGTTAACCATGCTACTTCCAAAGAGGTGCCTGCCCATGTTCTAATATCCTCGCGACTGCCATTCTGGACCATATGGTAGTTAATTGTAGTTATGTGCATTGTGATCTAGCTGAATATAAGATTTTATATATGTAATGCATTGACAAATAAATTGTTGTAATTATATATATTTATATATAAATACATAATGATTATGGTGTATAATAATAATTTAAAATGAAAATAAATATCTTGTAAGGAACCATCTGACATATCCTCTATCATTTAGAGTACTAGTCTCCCGTAATTCTATGATCTTTGTACGAATTGGCTTTTATATCTAAATCATTTTAATTAGTTCAATTTATTTAGTTAAATGTGTATAACAGTTTTGTTTAGACGGCTGTGCTTTACACCGATAATAAATTTCATTATTGTCGTGCTATTGGCATTAAAGCCGCAGCCTGGAACATAAAAGTTAACCTTGTATATAAGCATTTCCTCCTTGTTGGATTGTACCACTATTGGTGGTGATGGCCTAAAATGGAACCATCGTTGCCTAGGTAGCGAATGATTCGGCCTCTATGTTAGCCTCTCGATACATGACTCATCATGATTTCATCATATTGAAGCATCAAGAATTTAACCTTTGTAAACAGTGAATCCAAATTTCTGACCTTGTAATCATTGATCTCATCGTATTTTGACAAAAGACATTTTCCCTTTAATTTCTAGTAAGGAAATATTGAGTTTTATTTCTAAATAAAGCTTTTCCTGAGTCGCCAGTATTGGTTTTTCTGCCAGCTCATACTATTTCATTCTTTAAATCGTTTGAGGGGATTTAATCATTTGTAAACCACAAATGATGTGTTTCGAATCCATCTCCTCCGTTTACCTTAACCTTGGGTTTAGTGTCTCCCCACGTCTTCATCATTATTGCTCTAATTGTAGATATGCAACCCCATTGTATACTTGATAACTAACTCCCAATTATTAAAATGCGAGTAACCCATTTTTTAGGGAGGGGCTCAACTACTTGTAACACGGCGCTTCTCCTTGCATGTCGGCACTAATGGGGAGAATTTTGAGGGGATGTGCTGGATTTTAGGATCTAGGCAAAAAAAATATGAAGAGGGCATTAACCACACGTGGGTGGCAGTTGGAAGGAGGAGGAGTCCCTAGGAAGCTTGGCAGGGGTTTCGTTAGAGAGGGTTTTGGTAGACGAGGGGATGGTGTTCATAGAAGACATGATCTCTTTTGGTGGGTGGCCGGATAAGCAAGCCTACCATGAGATGCTTGGGGGTGTGGGTGTTACGGGAGAGCTGGATCAAGCTAAGAACATCATCAACCAGATGACACTTGTCTTGGGAGGTTCTCCATGCATTATAACTTACAATGTTCTGATTAACTCACAGGAATGCTGGTCGAGGCTATGTCTTTGGTGAAGAAAATGGCAGATCAGGATTGTTTTCCAAATTTATACACTTACAATACCTTACTCAGTAGTCTTTGTCGAGCTAGGAAAATAATTGAAGCGGATCAACTTCTGGAATGGATTTTGGGTGGATTTCCTGAGAGGCACGGGCTTTACCCAACATGCACCTTTCCTCCGTGAGATCAAGATAATGCTTTTCAATTTTGACTGCCTATAGGAAAACCCATCTGCAAATCACAAGGCCTATCGAATTTCCTCCTCTTCACAGTTTCTTTTTGTAATGGGGGATTGGTCATAACGATGCAGCAAGTGACCATCATTCGGCTTGATTGCAAGAATGCCCATACCCATACCTCCCACTTGAACCCTCGCTTAGAACTAACTCTGGAATTGACATTACACAGCTATGATTGAGATTGTCTGGTGCTTTGGTCCATCGCTCAACATAGGCAATGCCTCTTTTCCTGAAAACGAGTTGCGCATGTGGATTTCAACATTACTAGAAGGCTTTCCATGGTGAAAACAATGGTAGGTGAATCTAATGAATGCGACAAAGCAACAATGCAACCACATTCAACACTGGTATATCTGGCAAGTGAAATCAGGAAAGTATTTTGAAGGGAGCTAGAAGCGAACTCACAGGGTTTGTTGTCCGGCATCAACTGTCAACTCAGCTCTACACACTGCCAGGTTCCTATATTTTCATTTTTTTTTTTTATGAAAAGTTGATGTTCTAGCTGGGAGTGGTAGACTATCTTTTGTAAATATAGTGCTTAATTTCCTTGCAAACCCAATGTTAGCGATTTGTGTTGTTAATCCTTTTTGCTATTCTGCTAACATCCTGTACATAGTTATTTGGTTTTATTTATCCAATTGTCTATAAATTATTAAACTATATACTGGGAAACAATTTGAATCTGATAAAGACTTTATTTAGTCCCTTTTTCCTCTTGAGAGTTAGGCAATCTTGCAATTTTCTCTACATGCTTTTCATTATAGTGCGTGTGTCTACAGGCAGCTTTTTTGAATGATTGTTGTCTAACTTCTTGTAGATATCCTTCTGTTATGATTCTGGTCTAAAGAATCATAACACTTATCCTTATACTCAAATCGGAACCAAAGATCTAAAACTATTACTTAACTCATAGGCGTTTCTTTTCTTGACCAACGCATTACCCTTCATGTATCAGCATAAGATTTGTGTTTAATCATAACAAAGGTCGAACATTAAGAAACCGTCCCCTGTAGGATTGCATGCAAGTGTCTTCATAATCCTTCTTGGCGTTAGTCTCTCCTAACCAATAGCTCAAATCCTTTTAATCGTTGTTTTCTTGGTTAACATTAGTGGTTCGGCCTGTGTGAGCCGATAGGATTAAGATCTCGGTGTTTCATATTCCTTGATATCAGTTGACTGCCGTTTTGTGGCATATAAGTGCCAACTACCCATCCTTTCTTTTGGTGTACTCGTTCTCCATCATGCGCCTTAAATAGGTTAACTCCAGTGGCTTGAAGGCTAACAGTGTGTGTGTGCTTATGTACAGCCGATTGCTTGCAACCAACGGAATCCCTCTGACCATACATGGTTCCATAGTTTCCGTCTTGCTCCCTCTATGATAGCACAAAATTGATTTAGTAATTTTGGATTACAATCTCTTTGCACTTTATGTATTTCGACTACCTTGTGTTATTTATATCCTTCCATGTGTTATTTGGGCCCTAGTAAGCTGAAGTGGATTAGGAATGACGGTCTTAAAACCTGATATGTGTATATATTTTCCTATGTTATTTCATTGGCTTAAACTTGATTTGGATTAACACTACTGAAACGGAATTGTAGTATATGTTACTTATGAGTTCATTTTAATATAAATCTGTCTAACAACAGATAGGTAAATATATTTTCTTTGTATAAATAGAGGTCTCCCTTGGATACCCGACTAATTTTGTGACAAAATTGTGTATACTAGCTCTGGATAAGTCTATAGATTTCTTTGTAACGTTGTCACTTTTATTCTGTTCTTGACATTTTGTGTGCAATTTTGGAGTCTATGATGAATATTATTTATGGAGGTTGCTTTTGGCTTGGAGTTTGATGTTGTTTTTTTGAGAACAAGCTTTGTTGTCACCTTGTTGGGAAACCCTTGATTTAGTGATTTATCAGTCTTCCAGAGAAAAGGGAAAGAAGGGTGTTGTTTTATTTTGGCCTTCATTTATGGTTCTTTGTGAACTATTGCTCGTATGATTTATTTGATGATTATGAGTTTTGCCTTGCACTTGAAAATATTTTCGTTATGAAGATTTTCTGTAGGATGGTGTTTGTCTTGTTTACTGCAATTTATCATGAGGCTTTACATGTTGTGCATAGGGCTTATCCTGATGGTGTCGTTTGAGATTTGTTGTTCATAAGGGGAGTGGCTTTCAATGGGGGCCGAGACCCGGAAGTGGTCTCAGGGTAACTCATTGGAAGTTTGTTAACCAAGTGAAAACGATAATATTTATTTAGGGGTTTTGGATAGAATCACACATTAACAAGTTATAAGTGTATGCCTCACTCATGGCTCAAGTGCTTGTATGGGCTTGAGATGAGTTGAGAAGGCCTGGAATGGAAAAATAATTGTCTTGTCCTCATGAAAGACAATCGATGCTGCATAGGATTGCATGTGGGGCCGGGTTTCGTAAGAGGTCACCAGGGTAACCCAAGTTGGGGGCCGGGACCTAGGAAGATTCACCAGGGTAACCAATGCAACATTGCGATGACACTCTTCCTTTAACAACCATGTATGTTTTGTTTTCCCTCTATGTTATTCTTGGGCCTCTGGAAACACATGTTGACATTTGTATGTTGATGCTTAGTTGGTTTGTCTTTACATTGAGTACATCTAGTGTTGGTTGTATCTTGTGTTGAGATTGCCTTATGTAATTGTGGATCTTGTTGTGAAGTCTTGTACCCTTGTTTTGTATGATGGTTATTGTTGGGGATCCTTCTTGTCATCTCTTAGCACGGGGGGTGGGCCTTCGGGTCCACGTGGTTGGGTGGAATGTGCTATGCACCCCATTGGGTCCCCAGATGTCGATCGGGAAGTGCGAAATTGTACCTTGCAGTGACTCCTGAGTTGTACCAGAGTTGGATCTAGTATAATAGCTTTGTACTCCTTCATTTCAAATGTAATATTCCAATTTATTGTATCTTCCCTATTCATGTTGGGAAACGACATTGTAATATTGTAACCCTTGATTAATGTGTTGATCATGTACATATTATCTTATGATTATTGGTGTATACTTATTTTCCATGTGATGTAATTATGTTATTGCGAAAAGTAATGCAGTCAAGTAAACCCGAGGAATTTGTTATGTGTAGTTCATGTTTAATTTCATATCATGTGATATATGACTATTATGATGTATGTTAATACTTAAAAAAAAAAAATTGTTCCATAAATACTAGATGTACTTGTATCCTTTGGGTTTGCTTGGAGGGGCATTACAGTTGGTATCAGAGCATAGGTTTATACACTGGGGCACTATGAGCCCATTGTGTTGACCTAGTTGCTAGTACTTGTAAGGGTGTGTCAGTTTGTTTGTGTAATCTATACTTGGTTGCCCTAGTTTGTCTCTGGGTGATGTAGGTTCAATGGTGCAGAAATTCGGTTGAAAGGATAGGACCCTTGGTGTAGTGCGCAATGCACCGATATCCTTCCCACTGGAAATGCATTTTGGAACTCGTGTTACCCTTAAGTCGCTTTGTGGTGTCTCTGGAGTGAAGTGAATTTGAGTGTGTATGTGGTGTATGTGTGTTAAATCTGAAATTATGTGTATTTTGAAGTAATAATTATGTCTATGTTTCTGAAAAGGCCATAAATTATGATCTTTTGACACATAAATTGTGAGATTTTGCATTGAGTAATGAACAGAATGTAGTACATGATGTTTAAATGATGAAGTTTATCCAGAAATGTGTACCTTGGCAATGAATTAGCACGATTATTTGGCACTAATGTGTTATGTTTCCATCTTAGTCTATGATTTTCAGGTATTCGGTTTCGAATCTTGATGATGAAGGTAATTAATTGGTTATGTTTAATATGTGGTTTTAGTATTATCGTAGCATCTGATTAGTAATTGTTATTGATGATTGTTTATGATGTATCACTAATTGTAGAGTGTTATAAGGACGATGTTGTATCACTCATTCATGAGAGGCATACGACACGACAATTTCCTTTACATTAGGTTGATTTGATATATATATATGGTGTACACAATGTTTGCTTTTATGCAGGTTGCAGGTAGTAAGCCTCGATTCCACCTGCTCTGGCAGGACTGGGCGAGCCTCATGAAACCCAATGGGAATAATGTGGAAAAAGAGAGTTGACAAGAAGGTTTCCCAACTTTTCTATCATCCTCGACGAATGGACCCCATCCGGTAACCCAAATTTCGGTGATGTGGGATTTCTTGTGCTTGTCAATTGTTTTGCTGTTCTTCCGCTTTTGGGATTGTGTGGTCATAAGCGATATCAATGCATTATGTACTGTTTAACTTGTGATGACATGTCGCTATTGTTTTATATTAGTTACTTTGATGACTTTTAGAATTGTGTATGCTCACAACTGCGACTTCAGAGTAAGTGGGGTCTGTGGGGAGAGAAATATCCCTCCTGCACTTCAGTCTTCCTTGACCATATAGTTAATCAGAAGTTATGTATTGTGATCTAGTTGAATATAAGATTTTATATATGTACGTATTGATTAAATAATTGTTGTTAATTATATATATTTATAAGTATAAATACATAATGATTATGGTGTATAATAATGTAATTTAAAATGAAAATGTAAAGTGGTTCTTGTATGGAACCATCCGACATATCCCCTATCATTTGAGTAATAGTCTCCAGAGTTCTATGGGATCTTTGTATCAATTCACGTATATCTATATCATTTTAATTAGTTCAATTTATTTAGTTAATGTGTATAACAGCTTTTGTTTAGACTGCTTTTACAATCGATAATAAATTTCATTGTTGTCGTGTTGTTGGCATTAAAGCCGCGGCCTGGAACATAAAATTTATCCTTGTATAAGCATTTCCTCCTTGTTGGATTGTACCACTGTTGATGGTGACGGCTTAAAATGGAACCATTGTTGCCTGGGTAGCGAGTGATTCGGCCTCTATGTTAGCCTCTCGATACATGACTCATCATGATTTCATCATATTGAGGCATCAAGAATCTAACCTTTGTAAACAGTGAATCCAATTTCTGACCTTGTAATGCATTGATCTTATCGTATTTTAACCAAAGACTTTCTCCCCTCGATTTCTAGTATGGAAATATTGAGTTTTATTTCTAAATGAAGCTTTTCCTGAGTCACCAGTATTGGTTCTTTTCCTCACTCGCCAGACTATTTTATTCTTTAAATCATCATAGATTTAATCATTTGTAAACCAATGTTTGATGTGTTTCTTTAACCATCTCCCTCCGCCTTAACCTTTGGGTTTAGGTGTCTCCACCGCCTTCATCATTACATTGTCGACTAGATATGCAACCCCATTGCATACTCTTTTGGATAACTAACTCCAATTATTAAACATGGCAACTCCGCTATTTTTAGAGGCCCAACTACTTGTAACACCTGGCCCCTGCAATACCATTCAATGGGGAGAATTTTGAGGGGATGCGCTGGATTTTAGGATCTAGGCAAAAAAATATGAGGAGGGCATTAACCACACACGGGTGGCAATTAAAAAGGAGGAGTCCCTAGGAAGCTTGGTAGGGGTTTCTAGAGGGTTTTGCAGACTGTGGGATGGTGGTGTCTATAGAAGACATGATCTCTTTGGTGGTACATAAGCAAGCCTACCAAGCGAGATGCTTGGGGTGGGGTGTTACTAGGTTTCCGGATCAAGCAGAACATCATCAACCGTAATGACAATTTTTGTCTTGGAGGTTCCCCTCCATGCATTGTAACTTACAATGTTCTGATTAACTCACAGGAATGCTGGTCGAGGCTATGTCTCTGGTGAAGAAAATGGCAGATCAGGATTGTTTTCCAAATTTATACACTTACAATACCTTACTCAGTAGTCTTTGTCGAGCTGGGAAAATAATTGAAGCAGATCAACTTCTGGAATGGATTTTGGGTGGATTTCCTGAGAGGCACGGGCTTTACCCAACATGGACCTTTCCTCCGTGAGATCAAGATAATGCTTTTCAATTTTGACTGCCTATAGGAAAACCCATCTGCAAATCACAAGGCCTATCGAATTTTCTCCTCTTCACAGTTTCTTTTTGTAATGGGGGATTGGTCATAACGATGCAGCAAGTGACCATCATTCGGCTTGATTGCAAGAATGCCCATACCCATACCTCCCACTTGAACCCTCACTTAGAACTAACTCTGGAATTGACATTACACAACTATGATTGAGATTGTCTGGTGCTTTGGTCCATCGCTCAACATAGGCAATGCCTCTTTTCCTAAAAACGAGTTGCGCATGTGGATTTCAACATTACTAGAAGGCTTTCCATGGTGAAAACAATGGTAGGTGAATCTAATGAATGCGACAAAGCAACAGTGCAACCACATTCAACATTGGTATATCTGGCAAGTGAAATCAGGAAAGTATTTTGAAGGGAGCTAGAAGCGAACTCACAGGGTTTGTTGTCCGGCATCAACTGTCAACTCAGCTCTACACACTGCCAGGTTCCTATATTTTCTTTTCTTTTTTGTATGAAAAGTTGATGTTCTAGCTGGGAGTGGTAGACTATCTTTTGTAAATATAGTGCTTAGTTTCCTTGCAAACCCAATGTTAGCGATTTGTGTTGTTAATCCTTTTTGCTATTCTGCTAACATCCTGTACATAGTTATTTGGTTTTATTTATCCAATTGTCTATAAATTATTAAACTATATACTGGGAAACAATTTGAATCTGATAAAGACTTTATTTAGTCCCCTTTTCCTCTTGAGAGTTAGGCAATCTTGCAATTTTCTCTACATGCTTTTCATTATAGTGCGTGTGTCTACAGGCAGCTTTTTTGAATGATTGTTGTCTAACTTCTTGTAGATATCCTTCTGTTATGATTCTGGTCTAAAGAATCATAACACTTATCCTTATACTCAAATCGGAACCAAAGATCTAAAACTATTACTTAACTCATAGGCGTTTCTTTTCTTGACCAACGCATTACCCTTCATGTATCAGCATAAGATTTGTGTTTAATCATAACAAAGGTCGAACATTAAGAAACCGTCCCCTGTAGGTTTGCATGCAAGTGTCTTCATAATCCTTCTTGGCGTTAGTCTCTCCTAACCAATAGCTCAAATCCTTTTAATCGTTGTTTTCTTGGTTAACATTAGTGGTTCGGCCTGTGTGAGCCGATAGGATTAAGATCTCGGTGTTTCATATTCCTTGATATCAGTTGATTTCCGTTTTGTGGCATATAAGTGCCAGCTACCCATCCTTTCTTTTGGTGTACTCGTTCTCCATCATGCGCCTTAAATGGGTTAACTCCAGTGGCTTGAAGGCTAATAGTGTGTGTGTGCTTATGAACAGCCGATTGCTTGCAACCAACGGAATCCCTCTGATCATACATGGTTCCATAGTTTCCGTCTTGCTTCCTCTATGATAGCACAAAATTGATTTAGTAATTTTGGATTACAATCTCTTTGCACTTTATGTATTTCGACTACCTTGTGTTATTTATATCCTTCCATGTGTTATTTGGGCCCTAGTAAGCTGAAGTGGATTAGGAATGACGGTCTTAAAACCTGATATGTGTATATATTTTCCTATGTTATTTCATTGGCTTAAACTTGATTTGGATTAACACTACTGAAACGGAATTGTAGTATATGTTACTTATGAGTTCATTTTAATATAAATCTGTCTAACAACAGATAGGTAAATATATTTTCTTTGTATAAATAGAGGTCTCCCTTGGATACCCGACTAATTTTGTGACAAAATTGTGTATACTAGCTCTGGATAAGTCTATAGATTTCTTTGTAACGTTGTCACTTTTATTCTGTTCTTGACATTTTGTGTGCAATTTTGGAGTCTATGATGAATATTATTTATGGAGGTTGCTTTTGGCTTGGAGTTTGATGTTGTTTTTGAGAACAAGCTTTGTTGTCACCTTGTTGGGAAACCCTTGATTTAGTGATTTATCAGTCTTCCAGAGAAAAGGGAAAGAAGGGTGTTGTTTTATTTTGGCCTTCATTTATGGTTCTTTGTGAACTATTGCTCGTATGATTTATTTGATGATTATGAGTTTTTCCTTGCACTTGAAAATATTTTTGTTATGAAGATTTTCTGTAGGATGGTGTTTGTCTTGTTTAGTGCAATTTATCATGAGGCTTTACATGTTGTGCATAGGGCTTATCCTGATGGTGTCGTTTGAGATTTGTTGTTCATAAGGGGAGTGGCTTTCAATGGGGGCCGAGACCCGGAAGTGGTCTCAGGGTAACTCATTGGAAGTTTGTTAACCAAGTGAAAACGATAATATTTATTTAGGGGTTTTGGATAGAATCACACATTAACAAGTTATAAGTGTATGCCTCACTCATGGCTCAAGTGCTTGTATGGGCTTGAGATGAGTTGAGAAGGCCTGGAATGGAAAAATAATTGTCTTGTCCTCATCAAAGACAATCGATGCCGCATAGGATTGCATGTGGGGCCGGGTTTCGTAAGAGGTCACCAGGGTAACCCAAGTTGGGGGCCGGGACCTAGGAAGATTCGCCAGGGTAACCAATGCAACATTGCGATGACACTCTTCCTTTAACAACCATGTATGTTTTGTTTTCCCTCTATGTTATTCTTGGGCCTCTGGAAACACATGTTGACATTTGTATGTTGATGTTTAGTTGGTTTGTCCTTACATTGAGTACATCTAGTGTTGGTTGTATCTTGTGTTGAGATTGCCTTATGTAATTGTGGATCTTGTTGTGAAGTCTTGTACCCTTGTTTTGTATGATGGTTATTGTTGGGGATCCTTCTTGTCATCTCTTAGCACGGGGGGTGGGCCTTCGGGTCCATGTGGTTGGGTGGAACGTGCTATGCACCCCATTGGGTCCCCAGATGTCGATCGGGAAGTGCAAAATTGTACCTTGCAGTGACTCCTGAGTTGTACCAGAGTTGGATCCAGTATAATAGCTTTGTACTCCTTCATTTCAAATGTAATATTCCAATTTATTGTATCTTCCCTATTCATGTTGGGAAACGACATTGTAATATTGTAACCCTTGATTAATGTGTTGATCATGTACATATTATCTTATGATTATTGGTGTATACTTATTTTCCATGTGATGTAATTATGTTATTGCGAAAAGTAATGCAGTCAAGTAAACCCGAGGAATTTGTTATGTGTAGTTCATGTTTAATTTCATATCATGTGATATATGACTATTATGATGTATGTTAATACTTAAAAAAAAAAAATTGTGCCATAAATACTAGATGTACTTGTATCCTTTGGGTTTGCTTGGCGGGGCATTACAGTTGGTATCAGAGCATAGGTTTATACACTGGGGCACTATGAGCCCATTGTGTTGACCTAGTTGCTAGTACTTGTAAGCGTGTGTCAGTTTGTTTGTGTAATCTGTACTTGGTTGCCCTATTTTGTCTCTGGGTGATGTAGGTTCAATGGTGCAGAAATTCGGTGGAAAGGATAGGACCCTTGGTGTAGTGCGCAATGCACCGATATCCTTCCCACTGGAAATGCATTTTGGAACTCGTGTTACCCTTAAGTCGCTTTGTGGTGTCTCTGGAGTGAAGTGAATTTGAGTGTGTATGTGGTGTATGTGTGTTAAATCTGAAATTATGTGTATTTTGAAGTAATAATTATGTCTATGTTTCTGAAAAGGCCATAAATTATGATCTTGTGACACATAAATTGTGAGATTTTGCATTGAGTAATGAATAGAATGTAGTACATGATGTTTAAATGATGAAGTTTATCCAGAAATGTGTACCTTGGCAATGAATTAGCACGATTATCTGGCACTAATGTGTTATGTTTCCATCTTAGTCTATGATTTTTAGGTATTCGGTTTTGAATCTTGATGATGAAGGTAATTAATTGGTTATGTTTAATATGTGGTTTTAGTATTATCGTAGCATTTGATTTGTAATTGTTATTGATGATTGTTTATGATGTATCACTAATTGTAGAGTGTTATAAGGACGATGTTGTATCACTCATTCATGAGAGGCATACGACACGACAATTTCCTTTACATTAGGTTGATTTGATATATATATATATGGTGTACACAATGTTTTCTTTTATGCAGGTTGCAGGTAGTAAGCCTCAATTCCACCTGCTCTCGCAGGACTGGGCGAGCCTCATGAAACCCAATGGGAATAATGTGGAAAAAGAGAGTTGACAAGAAGGTTTCCCAACTTTTCTATCATCCTCGATGAGAATATGTACCCCATCTGTGTAACCCAGTCGGTATGGATTTTGTACTTTGTCAATTGTTTTGGTTGTTCTTCCGTTTTTGGGATTGTGTGGTCATGTTGATATCATGATTATACTGTTTAACTTGTGATGACATGTCGTTGGTTGTTTTTATATTTGGTTACTTGAATTTTGATGACTTTTAGAATTGTGTATGCTTCGTTTAACCATGCGACTTCCAGGAGTAAGTCGGGTCTAAGGGGGGGAGAATGTAATATCCCCTCTGCACTTCGTCTTGACCATATAGTTAATTGTAGTTATAGGTATTGTGATCTAGTTGAATATAAGATTTTATATATGTAATGTATTGATTAAATAATTGTTGTAATTATATATATTTATATATAAATACATAATGATTATGGTGTATAATAATAATTTAAAATGAAAATAAATATCTTGTAAGGAACCATCTGACATATCCTCTATCATTTAGAGTACTAGTCTCCCGTAGTTCTATGATCTTTGTACGAATTGGCTTTATATCTATATCATTTTAATTAGTTCAATTTATTTAGTTAAATGTGTATAACAGTTTTGTTTAGACGGCTGTGCTTAACACCGATAATAAATTTCATTATTGTCGTGCTATTGGCATTAAAGCCGCGGCCTGGAACATAAAAGTTAACCTTGTATATAAGCATTTCCTCCTTGTTGGATTGTACCACTATTGGTGGTGATGGCCTAAAATGGAACCATCGTTGCCTGGGTAGCGAATGATTCGGCCTCTATGTTAGCCTCTCGATACATGACTCATCATGATTTCAGCATATTGAAGCATCAAGAATTTAACCTTTGTAAACAGTGAATCCAAATTTCTGACCTTGTAATCATTGATCTCATCGTATTTTGACCAAAGACATTTTCCCTTTAATTTCTAGTAAGGAAATATTGAGTTTTATTTCTAAATGAAGCTTTTCCTGAGTCGCCAGTATTGGTTCTTCTGCCTGCTCGTACTATTTTATTCTTTAAATCGTTTGAGGGGATTTAATCATTTGTAAACCACAAATGATGTGTTTCGAATCCATCTCCTCCGTTTACCTTAACCTTGGGTTTAGTGTCTCCCCACATCTTCATCATTATTGTCGACTAGATATGCAACCCCATTGTATACTTGGATAACTAACTCCAATTATTAAATGCGGAGTAACTGCTTGTTTTTGGGGAGGGGCTCAAATACTTGTAACACGGCGCTTCTCCTTGCATGTCGGCACTAATGGGGAGAATTTTGAGGGGATGCACTGGATTTTAGGATCTAGGCAAAAAAAATCTGAAGAGGGCATTAACCACACGCGGGTGGCAGTTGGAAGGAGGAGGAGTCCCTAGGAAGCTTGGCAGGGGTTTCGTTAGAGAGGGTTTTGGTAGATGAGGGGATGGTGTTCATAGAAGACATGATCTCTTTTGGTGGGTGGCCGGATAAGCAAGCCTACCATGAGATGCTTGGGGGTGTGGGTGTTACGGGAGAGCTGGATCAAGCTAAGAACATCATCAACCAGATGACACTTGTCTTGGGAGGTTCTCCATGCATTATAACTTACAATGTTCTGATTAACTCACAGGAATGCTGGTCGAGGCTATGTCTCTGGTGAAGAAAATGGCAGATCAGGATTGTTTTCCAAATTTATACACTTACAATACCTTACTCAGTAG
>VDFB02002715.1:0-83463 GCA_007258455.2 Sequoia sempervirens | reverse complement strand
TGAAGGGAACTCTAACCAAGAATGCCCCTGTGCAGACGAGCATATGGTCAGAGGATCAATGCATGATGAACAGAATGTAACCCTAACCAAGAATGGCGCCGAGTGATGGCGACCATATGGTCAGAGGGTCCCTAAACTACTCAACTGAAAGCAAATAGGCGGCAAGCCAGCCTCTTCCACTTATTCAGTGGGGATGTATAATAGATTAAATGGGAGATAAGAGAAGTATGGCTGATAGTACTACTAACAGCTTACAGTATGTCAGAATGATCATTAAAATCTAGAGTTTCCAAGCCTTCATTGCTGCAACTGTATAGAATGTCTTCCAAAGACCAGATGCAACTTTCAATGCTCAATCCCAGCCAAAGAGACAACCTTCTTAATTCTGATATATTAGACCTGCAACATAAAATGGAGAAATCTGCAATACAATACTCACTAGAATACTCCTATCTTGCTCAAATCTCACTCTATTGACTCGAAATCAAATGCAGATTGCCCTGAGTATGATGGCGCCCCAAATGAAACCCTAAAACCTCACCAAATACCCTTCATTCTTTTTGCACAAATTTCAAGACCAAATCAGAATGGTACGGCCCTCTTAAAGGGGCGATTTTGCTAGATAAAATCAGAAACTGCAAATAAAAATCCAAAAATTTGCAAGATGGGTCGCCCCAAGTAGACAAGATGATATGATGAACACCCAGAACAATATCTTTTTGTATTTTTGATTTATGAATGAAAACTGCCTACAGCTATGCAACATCAGCAACTCTGAAACATGACAAAATGCTTGAATAACATCTACCAAATGCAATGAAACTCAACTACAATGCAAAACAACCCAACTATAAGCTTACCTCTCAACTAGTTGCTATCTTTCAAGCAAGAAGATGAGCCAATGCTAGGAGGTGTGCTTTCCTCGAAGCGAGTGCCTGAAGACAATTCAGCAGCATAACGGTGTAGTAGACGAAAGATCCCAAATGAAGAGCTAAGGCCTGAATATATAGACATGAAGAGAACCATCTAGAAGCTTCAAGAAGGGCGCCCAAAACCCTAATTTTGAATTCAATATTTCCCTCCAAAAGATGGCGTCTTTTTTCACTTACTGAAATATTTCACTTTTTAAAATAAAAGTCAATCACCTTAAGTGGGCGTCCACTTCTCTTAGCTCAATATTTGACTTTTAAAACATAATTTATCTCCATGACGCCTTGACCATTAAGTCCCCTTTTTAAAAACAACATGAAGTTGTACTGCTAGGTAAAGGGGTGCTATAATATTAAAATATAATATTATAATGAAAAATACTTATCTCTCCAAGAAAAATGCATCCAAGGCCAAAAACTGAAGTGCCAGCTGAACCAACTGAAGAAGAAGACCAACTAAACTGAACCCTGCCTGTCCACTGCCAAAAATAAAATTTACTAAAAATAGTAAATTCGTGAAGTTGCACGGAATGCCAAACTGAACATACCACTGCGAAGCTCTCTGAAAACCCAGAAAGAATCCGCAATCAAAATTCCAAACTTCAAGCAACAACCTCCTCAAAATTAGGAAACCCTAATTTCACCATCCGCGTAGCCTACAGGTCTCCGGAATAGGCCAACGGTCAACAGAAACGATCACATCTGAGAAGGGGACATTACATTATTTTTGTGATGTTTTGAGCTGATATCATATGGATGCTGATAACAAATTGTCCTTCTTTGTAGTAGGGACTAATATTTATACTAGATTTGCTTTATATTGAAGCTATAAGCATTAAGCTGATTTTGTAAATTGTTTCATATTCGGCATTCTCTACTCAAGGGGAATTGAAGCTTTGTATGTTTTGTCTCATGGTTACTCTTGAGAACTATAATTGTAAACTCTATTCCAATATAAAAGATCTGTTTTCTGTAATAACAAATCATCAGAAAAGCAATAAGTAAGGGTACCTAATTTTCCAGTTGGCATAGCATATTAAAAAGATACAACAGCTCACCTCAAGTCAAAACCATAAAACCACAAGCTTTAAGGTGAACCAAGCATGGATGTGCTAGATTAGCATGTCAATTGTTATTTCCCTCAAAATTCAAACAAAAACAAGCCCACATGCAAAGTAAAGTTTAACTTTAACCAACATCAAGTTAGCTACGGGAACTTTAAATTGTGATTTGTCACCAAAATGAAATTTCAAAACCTGTACCTGCAAGGGAGATGCCAAATTTGATGGGTATGAAAAAGACGGATCCTCCCATGGAAAGGTAGAGCCTTCAATCTACAAATAAGATTAAATCAATAGCAAACATGAGAGACATGATCATAAAAAGTAAATAGAAAGAGAAAAAAAGGAAAAACATGGCAAACATTAACGATGAGAGGAAAACACTAGTAAAGGTGTTTTGAATAACTGTTATAAAAGGATAGCCAAATATTCATAAATAAAACAAAAAACGACCAACAAACCTGTAGATTTCCAACACAGTAACCAGCAGTTGCAGCAACAACAATGGACCCTATCCCTGTTGCATGAGTATCCCGTATGCGTCCTCCTGCACCAGTTTCTGCTCCTGGAAAAGGAGCCACCTGAAATTTTGAAACAAATGATCAATCGTTTTCAGAATCTACAGGGAAGACAACAGACAGCAAGTACATTGGATTATGCAGTACATTGGAAGACTCAAACACCACCAATTTCAAAACAAATTATGAATCTTTTTCAGAATCTACAGGGAAGACAACAGACAGCTTGTACATTGGATGATGCAGCACATTGGAAGACTCGAACACACATTTCACAAAGATTCTATCACATATGCATCATGTAACATTGTTGCGTCACAATTGAGTAACAACCTTTGCCAATTTCAAAACTTTATGAGATTCATATTCCAAACCAATCAAAAAGGCTAGGAGCAAGAAACCAACGAGTACCTAACTAACCAGCATATTGAATTTATTTTTCTTTTAAAGTGAAAAATGAACACCTTATTAATTTGGATTAATGAATTAATAATTAACTAGTTTCACATCTTACTTACACTAGATTTTCATCAACAAGATCCATAATTAAAAATTTGGACAGATTTGATCGAACACTCTTAAAGTTTGAAGCTTTTTAACATTAAAAGGAGCATATAACAATTAAAAAGCTGGCTGGCAAGCAAAAGTTCCTTTAGCTCCATAGACATGGAAAGATATAAGTTCATCTAAAAATTAGTAGTCAATTCAAATTTAACGGTTACTAGTATGCATGGTGTAGCACAAAGTTACTTGAATATTCTTGAATAAGTAGATAAGGAAACTTCTCCAAGCTAAACACAACTGATGATAACAGAAATAAAGTAAGAAAATAATTGTATTAATATTCATGAATCACCAAAAATAGGTTAAAGGGACTAGAATGTACATCAAGTACAATTGCAAAGAACTAGGGCAAAATGGGGACTAGGCTCAAAGCAAATAAAATAAAGCAAGAAATGCAAGAAAAACAAAAAAATTGGCATATGGGGGTTAACATTGAAAAGATAACCCCTAAACTAGTACAAGTATAGCTAGATGTGTGAGGACACTGCAAAGTAGTGAAAGCAGATGAAGATCAGCTAGGCGGGGAACCAAAATCCTTAGGAATCAGTATTCCAGGATGTGTTAGAAAAGCCAACAATATTATCATTGGTCACTATAGGCGTACAAACATACAAGCCAAGAATGTTTGTTGGGGAGGTTTGGGCTGAGAGGGTTAGGCTGAACAATCCTAGGAGGCAATCAATTCCACATAAAACCTCTCCCAACACTCAAAGCCAAATAACTATTGATTGTAAAAAAGAAACTGATAATGTGAGCACGCAAGCATCACCAATTTCTCTCCATTTGTATGTTAATAAAGAGTATCCAAAGGGATTTTAATGCCTCAAACTTCAGTGATGGATTGAAAGAAAGAAGTAATTAATCTAATAAATATTGGACCTTCACAAGAGATCTATGCCTGAAAGTGGGGATCTCACGAAGAAAATGGGAGAAGCATTTTTGTTCAAGGTAGCAAAAGAAAGTGGATACAAAACCACAGAAATCTTTGTATAGACAATGGTAACTAAAATAGATATCATAGGAGACTGGACACCAGAAAATAAATTGCTCCTCAAACACAACCTCCTGGAGAGAACAAAGTCAAACAAACCATTTCACCCTGTAAAATATGGTGGTCTATCTCAACATAAAGTTAATGGGAGCGCACCTACAAGCGACCAAGGAGAATCCTCAAGCCTTGAACCAATGATGCTGAAGATAGTATAGCTAAACAATTTTCCAACTTCCCATTAGCAACCTGCATGAAGTGCTCAATATAGAAAGCTAGCTTGTGGCTGAGAGAATTCAATGGGGAAGTCCAAGTAACTTGGATGCACTAACAGTAAATGTCCTCTAACAAATAACTTGAGCACAACTTTCCTGGTAAAACTCTTAGTAAACATAGAATTTGTCCCCAAAAAAAGCTTAGTAACACTCTCCAGAGATAAAATTTGAAAGAACTGGAGCCACTACTCTAATTACCTTATCTAAAAAGGAGAAATCTTATGAATGCATCAACGTCTTTTGAAGGATCTTGTCCTTAAATAGGCCACTGGAATAGCTGAGCTCTCACAGGAAGATTTCAATCACCAAACCAGCCAAAAGAGTGCAACAAGTTTTTTCAGCCAGACCAGCAAACTTCGCACAGACTACAGAGTTGAAGTAGAATCACGCTAATATGGATTAACTCAAGGGATAGTGTAATGTCCCCTTCCAGTTGACATCTCTCAGGTCTCGTGATTAGCCTATTATGTGACCCTCGTAGGCTGATAGGGTGGATAGAGGGTCTGGTTGAGGCTTGGCTTGGCTTCAGTTGGCAGAATCTTTCAGTTTGGCTTTCGTTCGGGGTCGTTCGGACATCATTTGCTTGACTTACTATTTTTAGTAAGTGGAGTCACTCAGCGGAGCACCCCTGCTATTTTTAGCAGTATGGTCTGGTCATATGCAGAATCAATCACTTATTCTCCGGCTTCAGACAGTTCGTTAATCGGACTTATTTTGAGGAAGATATTAATATTTATTTGTCAAAATAAATATTAATTATTTCGAAGCTTATATTATAAAGTTATAATATTATTTAATATTATAACTTAAGTGATTATTTTAAGGGGGTCGACCATCATAAGAAGGGGGCCATTTTTAATTAATCTTTTTAATTAAAAAGAGGCATCCAACTATGGGAATATTAAAAGTGAAATTTCAATTTTATTTAAATGATGTTTTTTTGGAGAGAAGTCAACTTCTTGAAGAATATAAGGATTTCATTGTGAAAGAAGATCATTATGTTATGAAAATCGACTTTGATCAATTATTCTTCCAGAGAACGGAGCCAAGGGTTTCAGTTGTCTTTTTGCATTGGAGAACGAGCCATCTTCAGTGTTTGTAGTTCAGAGGCTGTGAAATATCAGCTGATTTATTGCTTATCAAAGAGGTAGCTTCATTCAGAGGTTATCACAGAGCTTATTCAGAGATTACATTTTCAGGGTTTGAATCCGGAGGTCATCAGACAGAGAAATATTCTGGGGCGCCTAACTTTGCTTCACATCTGGCATCCTTCCAAGGCCGTATGGTTTCCTTTATTACTGTTGCAGATCCATACCTTTGCTGCTGGGCCGTACCCTCAAGTACAGGCCGTACTTTTCAGTCTTGGGCAAATTGCCTTATTCTTTTGCTTTCTAACTTCACCTTTTTGGGCACCTTCACCTCTGGAATCTTTTGAAAGCATCTGGCAAAGGGAGAAGTGATTATTTATGATGGTTGTACAAATCTACTTCATTCTGGAGCGCCTGTAATCAGCAAATCAGGTTTTTAATTAATGTGATCAGCTTTGCCTTTTATCTTGCATGTTAGGGTTTGAATTTTGTAAACACCGTGAAAGCATAATAAAATTATTGGCTATCGATTTGGAGATTCAATTTGTCAGTTTTCAGCTTATAGAATTTATTATAGATTTTTGAAGCAATTTCTTTCAAAATCGCATTTCTTCTGTTATTGCAAAAAACACAAAAAAAATCAAAACACTCAAAAACAAGCAAAAACAAGCAGTTTTAGAAACAGTGAGAATAGGGGTTTCTACAGATAGATATAGCACTTGGAAGCCCACACTAGTAATTTTGTGCCAGCAGTAAACGCCACATGAGTGTGGTGATAGTTTACTTTCTTGACTACCCCAAGAGTGCAGTGATAGTTTACTTCCTATCTTGGATTACCAGATCCTTGCCATTTTCCTTTCATTTTTAATCAATTATATTCACAGCTGGTTATTCTAGATAGTATATATGCTTCATAACATCTTGTTTATTGGGTTGACTTTACAACTCTACCTTTGGTTTTATTATATGTTAAAATTTGCTACCATTAGTTTTGTTATATTTATAATTTAATAACCGCCCATTGAGCAGTAATTGGTTAAATGTAGATGGCAGGTATTTTTTAATTCTATTTTCTTTCAAGTTGGCTCTCTAAATTTATGGTCCACAACAAGACTGGATTCATAGCTTCCCCTGCTAAAAAGAAAGAAAGCAATTATAACCATGTCCACAAGTGACCAGAGTTGGTCAATAGGATTCAACAAGTACATCCAATTATAACAACTTGTAACAGCCCTAAAAAGGAGCTTAAAAAACACCATGCCAAGAATTTACCAGTTTACAAAGCGTTTTGGTTATCTACCAAGACTGAACCTCTAAAGGCACTCCTACACATGTTCCGAGACATTCTAACATGATCTAAAGATTGTACAAATATAAAAATATGCTACAAATATTACAAAAGGTCATCCAAAAGAAATTGTCATGCAACTAATGTCTATCAAGAAGATAGAAAAAATGGCACCAAGTTTGGTGCTACCCCCACATCTACATTAGAATCAAAGTGAGAATAAAAGGAACAACATTGTCATCAATCACAATGACAGAGACTGTGGGAAAAGAGAATGATAAAAACATGTAGACTACAGGAAAAGAGAGTGCAAAATGTATAGAATGTGGTACTGGTACCAACCAGACAAAACCTCAACCTTGGATGCCAACGTGCCACGAGGACGTCTAGGCACTTGTGCTATCGTCTATACAAATCAGGCCCAAAAACTACTAGAGAGGTCTTTTATTTGTTCAAACTATCCAACACCTCTACACATGGAGATGGGGGAAAACGTTGAGGCTATATAGGGGTTTGCTTCCGTCAAACACCCACTTTGGTGTTTCCACCTCCACAGACAGCCAGACAATATAGGAATGCATAAAATGAAATAGATGTGTGATAGAAACAAACCCCGTTGTGGAGGAGAACCCCTATCACAATTTAAAAGACACTAGATGAGATCAAATTAAGCATGTTAATAGACACGATCAATTAAAGACGAGCAAGAAAGCATTACCAATAGTTGTGGCCCCTCTCTTGAGACAATATACGTGACGAGATCGCTTGCAAGAGGAGTCTTTGTTGCTATGAGAGAATTTCGACAAAGTTTCAATAAGAATGAGAAGTAGAAAGCTCCAAGTCCAAAATATTGCAAGAAATTGTCAAAATGAGGAAGAGAAGCAAAGCAAGTTTTGTTCTTAGACAGGGCGGGAATAGCCGTTACAGTCGCGTTTAGGTGTTGGGACAAGCATCGTAAACAGTCTGTATAAAATATTCCCATTTGAATCTCGGATTTTCGTGGGATATTTGCCCGTCACAAAGACGTCTTTGCACCGCGCTATAGTTCAACAAATTTTCTCCAAAGTTCAAACCACAAGCTACGAATGCTTCGTTATTGCCATCCATGAAGTTGAAATCGTGAAATCCAATTATGGATTTTATTATAAATGCATCAGGTGCCACGCACAAGTGTGAAATTGACCTAGGGTGCAATTTTTGACACTACATCAATGACCAATCTATGGCTATGCCTCATAGCGTTGTTGGAAATGCTCTTAACCAATAGTCTTTGTCGTCCTAGCCGCTCACTATCCTTATGGTTTCACAAGTTTTGCAATGTTTAACTCGATCATCCAACCCATTCCCCATAAATTTTGGCAGTTTTTGTCTTTCCATACTCAGACTGGCTTTCTGGCTTTCAATGCTCAGACTAGCTGGCAAAGTCACCATCTTCCTTCCCCAGTGTGCTCTTTGTGTGTTGGACCTGTTTGGATTGTTTCGCTCGATACGTTCTGGTGCCTATCCTGCACTCACAGCCACATACAAGTCCTTTACTCATCAACCTTCAATGTCCTTTGCACTCTGGGTATCCTAGGGATCGTTCTTGCACTCCCCCCATCTAGGGGTCTTTGGTTCAGATCCCCCAATTCTAGACTCTTCTCCCAAAATGGATAGATCTCGAATGCGACGTATGTTATTCTAAAATGCTTTAGTTAATTTATATTCAACGTCTCTTTCTTCTTCTTCATCGTTTGATGTTGTCTCTATGGACAGTTGTCCTGCTTGGTCGGCAAGTTCTTGGTTTGTCTCATCCAAGAGCAATAAATGTCTAGCAATTTCTTCCCACTGTCCCTTGGAAGGTTCGCTAATGATGGTTTTCTTTTCTTCACAACTTCGGCTTCGGTTAACACTTTGTCTCTTACTTGTTGGTGGGCTTGAACTTTCAAACAAAATCCTTCTGTATCTTCGGCATTTCTTATTACTCGCCTGTCGTTCCTCTTGTTCTTTTACTTTAAGGGATCTTCGTACCCATTCTTCTGACAATTCATGACCGCTTGGAATTTGTTTCTTGTCTTTGTTCAATCGTATGGGCAATAATTTTCAGGAGTACACCTACAACTAGTGTCACATTCTTCCTCCTTCACTTTGTTTCATTCTTCATATCGTTGCAATATTTGTTGTCTTCTTTGTTCTCTATCTTTGTCAGCCCAAAGATTTTGGTGTATGATGTAGTAATGTGCAATCAATCTCAATAGTCTGTCAAGAAGACAATCGACCTCTGGGTTGACAATCAAATTGTCCCAGATGGCTATCTGAGGGACCTCTCTCCTAAGAGCTTCCCCCCGTACGTGTTCCTTTAGCAATATGTCCCACAGGTTTATCAAGTCTTCTTCTTTTGCATGTGCAAGTTCTTCGATTGGCTGACCCGTTACAATGCCATGATTCTTGTCTCTGTGTTGTGTATCACCAAGGTTCGTATTGGCAACAGTGCCAAATGTTTACTCCTTAATGCTACTTGACCAATTAAAATTAAGTAAATGAAAATATATAACAGTGATAAAACATGTTAATTACTACGACAATGCACATAATATATGTCTCGTATTCTTCATTTGCATGTGCAGGTTCTTCAGTTGGCTGACCCATTACAATGCCATGATTCCTGTCTTTGTATCACGAGGGTTCATATCGGCAACGGTGCCAAATGTTTACTCCTTAATGCTACTTGACCAATTAAAACAAAGTAAACGAAAAATATATAACAACAGTGATAAAACATGTTAATTACTAAGACAATGCACATAATATGTCTTGTATTCTCATTCGTTGGATAAGCAATAAGTACATAATACAAAATGTGTGCAATCCCCGACTACATGTGTGATCATGCAACATATAGCCAGCCGACGTTGGTTGATAAAACCAATTGTCGACAACTACCCAGTGCAACTAACCAGCTGTTGGGGACTAATTCCCAATTACTCATCTAACAATTATTTACTTTTTGCTGATTACAACATTATTTATTTATTTATTCTCTAGCTGACTACATTCCCCAATTAATTGAAAAAAATTAATCTTTTGGATTGCTAATTTATTCCCAAGAAAGACTTTTGCCACTATGGTTAATACCATGCTCAACAATTTTACAATTGTTACAATAGATAGCATTACCTTATAATCCTCCACAAAGAAAATTGATTGACTTTACTTACATAACTTGAATTCTGAATGTACATGTTTAATTCCCTACTTATGCAAGTTCATGTATATTGAGCAGTGAGAATGTATTACCATAAAGCTGATGTATTTCCCTTCAAAAGAATGATTTTTCATGGTATATCTGTATCAACTAAGATGTATTTATTCTAGCAGTAAGACCATAATTTGCACCCATGTAGCAGTATATAGATTGTGTGGTAAAATTTGAACTAATAAGACAAACAATGCTCCAAAGTTTCTGATTCTCCATATTCACTGAGATTCCTCAAAATAAGTCCCCACAAAAAACATAAAGGAGAGGGGCTCATCTTCCCCATCATATGCCTATACACATGTTTGTTTGAAACTTACAATCAAAAATAAGCTACACAAAAAGCCAAACAGAATTTTGGCATACACATTACAGGGTTATTAAAATTAAATATGATCTTAAACTTGAAAGCTGCTAAAGACATTACATCCCAAAAGACAAATGCAACCCTCAATAATGAGAACCAGCATTGGCCTTTAATGCCAATTTATTAAGAATAACTTATGAGAATACAAACAACATTACTTCCGAATAAATTTTGTTAAAGCATGCAAGATGAAGACCACACTTTGAAAAATTTATCTTAACCAGCATTATGATACTGATAGAGAAAAGTTAAAAGAGCATACCGCACAAGGGAAATTATGTGTCTCTGCAGTGAAAAGAATATCGAAGTCACGGTGAACAGTACTTAATGGAGATGTTGAACCAGCTGATACTGGAAGTAATGCTTGAACTGGAAAACCTTTCATTGCACTAGTGTTTAATCACATCAAACTTTGTAACTCAGAATATCATCATTTATATTCAAGTGACACGAAAATAATTATCTTGCACTTCCCTAAATAGTTCTACACAAATACTATCTACAAAATGTAACATAAACCCACTTTATCCTTGTTAACAAACAGATATATCCTTCAAAGAAAAAACACACGACCTGAATTGAAATCCAATATAAGGTACAGCAAACCAGTAAGCAGGTGGCACTATAATCAAGAACAAATCTGAGCAAATCATATGATATACCTTGAATTATCTTTAAATCCAATAACAGAATTGTTTAAATTTGCCTTGAGAGTATCCTTGACAATGCTCATTAAAGTTTCAGAAACAGGTTGTCCATCAATAACTAGCTCCCCCTGATAAAAACTGACGGAGCATTAATGAATCCATGAAGCCACTAAACTTTAATCCAAAACGATTTTAGTTTTACAACTTAAACGTGTTGTTAAATCCACCACCAAGCAAAGGTAAGAAGCAAACTAGCTGTTCTTCAAAGTACATACCTGAAAAAACCAATGTCTACTATGCTCACTGTTAGATTGTGCAATATCAAAAAGTTCAACATTGGTAGGATTTCGTTTTATATCATCTCGGAAAAGCTTTGTGTAATACTGCAGCCAAAACAGGATGCTCAATCAAACATACCCCCTCAAGAGAATATGAAAGTCAAATTTTACACCATGGAACTATTGAAGATCAAAATTACCTCCAAGTCAAAATCATCAAAAGCAAGGCCCATTTGTTTGTTTATCTCTTCCAAAGCTTTCCTTCCTTTCTTCAACATTAACACAAATGTACTGTCAGATAGTACACATCTAAAAACTATTATGTATTGAGAATAAACATTTGTATAATCCAGCCATATGTGTAGCCTTAATTCATCCATTGAATATAAAGTACAATAAAAGACTATTTTTTCAATTCATCATTTATTTATATTTCAATTTATTATACTAATATGAAGAAAAGAAACACAAAAACATAACAGCCACAAAATTGTTATAACGCATATTAGTAGATGAGCATAACAGACTGCACTATGCTAATAAGGTAATTATGCATTGATGTTAATCTATTGTATGAATGCATGTAACAACCAAGTAGTTACAAGCAAGAATATTCCGTGATGCCAGCTAATCAAGTGATTGGTTACACATATGGAATGTGAAATGTAATTCTATAATTCAGACACAGGCAGGGCTATTAAATCTTCTAATAGTTTCCCAATCTAGCAAAGAGAGATTAACAGGGGTATCAGCAAGTAGATTTATAAAGCATATTTATCATTTCAAAATCACTTGGTTGACTCACATAAACTTGTAAAGCATTTTTCTTGTTCTTACAATCCTTCTTTACATGTCTAGGTTTCCCACAATTCCAACACTTTACCTTACTCTTACCGGGGGTTTTAGACCGTCCTTTGGACTTACCCTTTCCTTTCTTCTCTCCCTTAGGTTCCCTTTCCTTAGGCCTACCTCTTACAAACAAGGCATCTTGGGATCCCATTTTAGACTTCCTTTTCATCTCCTCTAATAGGAGAGTAGGAAATATATTGTCCATCTTAGGATCTGCACCACTACCACTGATAGCAACAATTAGATTTTCCCAAGATTTTGGTAAAGAACAAAGTAACAAAATGCATTTATCTTCATCTTCTATCTTTACATCTATAGATGCTAACTGACTTAGAATCAAATTAAAGGCATTTAAATAATTTGCAACAAAATCACCATCTTTCATCTTTAAAGAATACAACTGTCTTTTCAAATACAACTTATTAGTAAGACTTTTGGTTTGTTAGATATCACCTATCCTCTTCCACAGTTTATATGCAGTAGTTTCAATTGAAACATTCAAGAAAACAGCATCAGCAAGACATAATCTTATGGTTCCTCTTGCCTTCTTATCAAGCTTAGCCCAATCCTCATCTAACAACATTGTAGGTGACTTTGTCTCATTACAAACAGCTAACCATTGATCTCTCTCTTCAAGGAGATCCTCTATTTTTAGTTTCCACATCTCATAACTAGATCCATTGAATCTTTCAATATCTAAACTTTTAAGAGAAATAACACAACAGTAAAAGCTCCCACTACAACCAAAAAACCTTCAAACTTTTAAGAGAAAGGTGTCCCAAACTCTACCCAACCGTAGCTCTGATACCAAATGTTGAAAATGGAGGTAATTATGTAGCTTTAAAACTTGTAAAACTATGAGATTGCAGATCTAATTAAGTGTTCTTTGTTACAAATTATTTGTGTATGATTATCTGTTTAGATCAATTTTACCAATTGTAGAAAGAGATAGAAGATTGTAGAAGAATGAGACAAGAAGATAGAAGTGACATAGCATATACGTGGAGAAACCCTTTCCGGAAAAAACTCCACCACCAGAATCAATAGTGCTCGTATTAGTTAACCTTAGAACAATAATAACATTGTATCAATCCCTTGCTTGATATGTTTCTTTTGCCTCAACAATTTTTCTTCACAACTCCACATAAATAAACTCTCGGATAAAACTTCTCTTCAACTTGCTGCAATTAATAGATAATAATGAGCATTGTAAACTCCAAAGAGTTGTCAATTACAAGAGCACAAAGATCCTCTCAAAAACCTACACCTATTTTGTGCAAGTAGAGTTTCATCATGTAACATGAAGTCAAAACCAAAGTCTCCTCAACCGGAACTCCCGGAATCGATCATTGTCATAAAAGAGATGCATTTTTAAAATCTTCTTTTGAAAGTGTTAGCTTCAACTGCATCTTCCTTGAGAAATTCACTTTCCCAGCTGAGGCATTCACTTTGACATTTCATCCAACTTTGGCTCAAGCAAAATGTTTTCATCAGGAATTTGATCAAAAATTATCTGGGCACCCAACTTCAAATTCATCCGCCAAGGCATTTTTATGTCAACAACACATTTTATTCCTTGCCTTAGAAATTTTTTCAAATTTTCCCTAGGAAATTCATCACCCCTGTGCCCATCAAAATCTTCACCCTGGAATCCTTGGCAAGCTGAGGAAGACTTTGAAATCAATCCCTCATCGAAGACGTCCAGTACCCAGAAGAAAATTTCCTTCAAAAAGCATCAAATTCATGTGTCTACAAACAAAGGGGTACATTTAATTTTTGAATTTTAAACCTTAGAAAAATATTTTTTCATCAAATTAATTTTCATTCTTCACATGTGGGCATAATTTCTTTGCTTGGCCTTGAGAATTCTTTTATCATCTTCGCGGAGCTGGCATCATCTGACTTTCCCACTATGAACCTTATTCATGCCCTAACAAATTTCACCACCTCTGTCAACTTGGGCGTATTTTCCTCTAAGGAAGGAATTTAAATATTAACACTTAGAAAATATTTCATCATTTCATGTCCCAGTCTAGGCACCATCAAGGGTCTAACTTTCAATTTTATACCACCTAGCCAGAATAATCTCAACACATCCTCCCTTTTAGTCTAGGCGCATTTAAGCCTTCATGCTTTAAGTTTAGACGCCTCAAAATATTCTTCAACATTTCCTCATCAAGGCTAGGCACATATAGAGGTGTCCACTTCAAATTTAAAATACTTAGAATATTCTCAAGTCCTCCTATAAGTCAAGGCGCAAATGAGGGGTCCTCCTTCAAATTTCCCGCACTTAGATTATTTCAAAGACCTCCTCCTTCTTGGGCGCATTTGGGATGCTGAGGAGGACTTAAGTCCTTGACTTAAAATTTTTACCAACTGCAAGCTGATTCCTTTTTTAGGGCACATTTTAGAGTCAAGCTGGACTTATCTCCAACACTTAACATTTTATCAACTGCCAGCTTGATGATGTGGGCGCATTTAGGGGGGGGGAGGTGGACATTTCCCATACTTAGAAACTTTCTTCACTTTCTCCTTGAAGTGGGTGCATTTGGCATGTGGAGAAGGACAAACTTAATACTTAGAAACTTTTTCAATCACCTTCTTAGCATGAGGGCGCATTTAGGGGTGGCAGGAGGATGAACTTTCAGACTAAGACAATTTTTCATCTTTCCAGCTGATTTTTCCTTGGGCACATTTGAGAGTCAAGCTGGACTTATCTCCAGTACTTAGAAAATTTTATCAATAACTGAGCAAGACAGGGCGCATTTAGCATGTGCAAGAGGATGAACTTCAATACTTAGAATTTTCTTCACACCTTGATCTTTGAAGAGGGCGCATTTGAGAGGGTGAGCAGGATGAAATTCCAGACTTAGAAGGATTTTGGCTTCCTGCCAACTTGAGGGCGCATTTTGATGTATGAGCAGGATGAACTCAAGACTTAGGAGTTTTTTCCTCATCCTCACCAGCCAGCTCAATACTTACTAAAAATAGTAAGTCCTTTGATTTTCACATCTCTGAAGCTCAGATCGATTTGAAATTTTAACCACTGGATCCTCATGACCTTGTTAGTCTGTTCACACTGCTATCTCGGGCTAACTTGCTAAAATAGTATGTTTATGAAGGTGGTTTACTATTTATAGCAACTGCCTGTTTCTGAGACTTCCCCAACTCCGTTTGACTTGAGATTTGAATGACGTGCTCCTCATCGGATGACTTGCCTGTTCACACTGGCGCCTGCTGCTGATTTACTATTTTTAGCTAGTTTTTGGAACGCCTTACTATAAATAGTAAGTGCTTCGTTTCCCTTCAAATTTTACCGATGGATAGCTTGAAAAATGTTGGTTGCAATGGGATACACTAGTTTTCGAAAATTTTGACATTTTACCCCTCATTTTGGGTCCCGAAGCTGGAAACCCTAATTTGACTTGCATGTATATCAAATGACCTCCGTTTGACTTCGTCTTTGTTGCACTTTGCCCTGTTTATGATTCTGATGCGCCGGGCAGCTACCGGAATGGACCTGCTAAAAATAGTAAGTCTCTGAAAAATGATCATCTCTGCTTGCATGTCACACCACTGCGTAGCTCTTGAAAAACCCATAAAGAATCATTCGACATGCGCAGGAAACCCTACACATGCAAACCCTAAAAATAGCCTTTGAAGGCTGAACACTGAAAGTCATCGTCTCATTTTGCATGTTATATCACTGCGTAGGTTTCAAAAAACCCAAAAGGAATCTTCAAACATGCATTGAAGAACTTTGCATATAAACCCTAAAATCTGCTCCCAAAGTTGAACTTGCTAAAAATAGACAGTTGTCTGTTTCAGCTCAAAATTTGCAGACGAGCAGCTTGACATGTTTTGGATGCAGTGTGACAATCGAAACTTCAAAAGTGTTGAGAGAATGCCCTGAATTGAACACTTACTAAAAATAGTAAGTTGTCGAAATTCGATGAAACTTAGCTGGGAAACTGCTGGAAGCATACTAACTGCCACGCCAAGGTTAGATTTCAACTTGATTACTTCATTCGATTTTAAATTGGTTGGAGAGTTCAAAACCCTAATTCTGAGACTTGGCCAAAATTTCAATTCAAGCTCAAAGACAAGCACATCCCGGAGAGGCAAACAGCAGAAAACGGACAGAAAGAGAGAGAGAGACAACAGGAAAACTAACTAAAATCAAGCCAAAAGTTTGAAACGAAGCAAAAATTAGGGGGTCCCCATTTGCAATGGGGCGATGTGTGAAAAAGGTCACAACACTATGCGGGAGTCATCCTGATGATGAAAGATGATAAATAGATGACTGGTGACTTACTAAAAATAGACGCTCCCTCTAAGAATCTTGGAGCCCAAACCAAAAGCCAGAAATAACATCTAAAAGCATCATATGGCTCCTCTAAACCTCCTAAGCTCAATGGTAACATCAATTTACCCCTCTGAACATGATGACACAAACGCAAAAAGTTAGTGCCAACTGCAACTGCAAAGCAAGAGAATTCGAAAAAGGGGACATTACAGTCCTCCCTTCCCAAAGATTGCTTGTTATCAAGCAATGCCAATAAAACCCCACAATCAGCAGACTGAAGCAAACCAAAACCAAGGATGATCCCAAGGTCCCAAGTCAACCTAGAAGATCTGTAGCACCATCTGCTCAAAGCCCTATCTTGCGAGGTATCAACACAAGAGACCTCCTAAAAACCTCTTGTAAGAAGAGTATCAAATACTACGTAAACTCGGCCAACTCCTCAAAGAATTTCTCTTTGAAAGAACCAAACCAATGCACCATATAAACTCTAGAAAGTCAACACTGGCTCTCTCATCCCCAATAGCTATTGAACTACAAAACAATGTAATCCCAGAGTTCCAAGTTAGTCTCAGAAAGGAACCACCATGCTGATGTTGTGCCACTTTGATCACAATTGGAATCCCAATGTGCCAAGTCTCTGTTTTTTGTTTTTGTATCCAATCATAATAACCATTTGGTAGAAACAAACTGGGAGACCTGCAAAATTTGGATTCTTCTTTTGAAGATGGAAGCACTTCATACTAAAGTGTATGTGTAATCCATTATCCATTCCACTCTTATATGCCATCAGCAACGTGGTCAAATCATTTGTATGTGGGCTGAAAGAAAAATGATGAGCATACCTCACAATGCAAGCAAGGTGAAATTCACCGGCTTGTGCCAATGGAATACCTGAATAATCACTTGGATTCCATATCTCACCTCTCCCATCGCATGCATCAGGATGATCATGAAGGGCAAATTTTGCACTAGGTCTGCAAGTCTTCTCTACAAACTTGATGGCAAGGTCTCTATCTAAAAGCAAATGGAGGTAATCGGATTTCATTACCTCTAAGGCATGTGTGATAGTTTGCATATTTGGAACAGCAACTCCAACCATTAACCCTTTCTACCTTTCTTCAAGTTGGATTGTCCAAAGGAGGTATTCAATGATCTTGTGTGTGCTATCAAAGTGAGTTAAGGTTGAACAACCTTATCTTCAATGACTTTCAATTGTTCCTTTAATTCACATGACTCACAAGGCCTATGATCACAATCGGCTTCAAGAATATCATTTTTCCCACTAGATAATGCCCTGCAATCCTCATGTAAAAATGATGGAACCGCATTATGATCTATCACACTAACCTCAAAAAAAGAATCTGCCTCCTCATCACAAGACTTACCAATAACAATCTTTACATCACTAGTATAGAGACTTGTGCCCCTTTCACTTGTGGATGCATGCACTTCACTGTTGGCTGATCCACAAGGTCTATGATCAACTAACTCATTCAATTGGCTCTCCAAAAAAGGTGACACATGATCTCGATGATGCAAACTATGTGTTTAATCAGAAATTTCTGAACCATACCTCTCCTCAAACCCATGCAAATCTGAAAGCTCCTCATGCTTGACCATCATAAGAGGTTCTCCCCTCAAACCATGAGTACCACTATCATCCTCAAGTGTTATGGCTGTCATAGAAGACTAAGTCTCTACTATGGACGATGAAGATTGAGCCAAGCTCAACTCCAAACAAAACTCATCAACCTGAATTTCTGATTCTTTAAGGGCCCTCTGAGTGCTCTTCAATGAATCCTTGGTAACCTTAAGCTCATAGGTAAGCTTATCCAATTCGTCTTCTTTCCCTTTTAGCACATCAAAACAGATCTCATCAAGCATGAGAAGATGATCCCTATTGGAAAGTAGGTGTAGGTAATTTGACTTCATTACCACCAATGCTTCTTGGAGTGCCTGAAGGTTTGTAAGGGAAAGTTCTCCTTCAAAGTTCTTATGCATCCCTGGAGCCCTTCAACAATAAATTTCCATCAACTTATGAGTATCATCAAAATGTTTATGGCTGCAGTAATCATATCTTCACTTACCTTCAATTGTCCTGCCAAATGATGGGACCCATGAGAACTATCTTCATACAAATTTTCTGATTTGTATTCACAATCATGCTTCCCAACATCAGCTTCCTCTTTGTCATCCTTCATGCATGACTCCTGAGAAGTTAGATCAGCATCAAAAGGAAATTTATCCAACACCAAATCTCTACCCTAATTAGGTGCTAACACACCTGGCTCATCATAAGCATCATCACTAAGATAAGATATTGAATCATCATCATTAGTTGATTGTAAAACATCACCATATATACTATCAACATGCCCATCATGAGCACTAGTGTGATCAGCCTCATAGGATAACTCTAATTGAGTATTAAGGGTTGTTGTTTTGTCCATCCCATTGCACACATTCTCAGCATGAATAGATGCATGCACTTCCAAGGAGTCATCCTAGGGTTCCATCAAACATTTCCCGTCATCAACCGTTCAGATTTAAACCCATCTTCTTTCACCTGCTCTTCATCAAAAAATAGGGCTTCAGCTTACCCTCACATTGTTTGAAAACACCATGTACCAAGTTATAAGTTGTTGTGGAAGTAACCTGTTCTTGCTTCATAACAACCAATAGCAAAGATATGATAGGCTGGAAAATAACATCACTTTCATCAATAATTGAAGCCATAATGATTCTCATGTAATCCTAAATAGATTTGTCATGATCCTCATAGATAGCAACCAGGAAATGATGAAACATTTGTAGAATAATATCATCATAATTATAATCAATCATGATAACGCATGATCTCGCCTTAGCCATGAATTCTAGAACCTTAACCCTCTTACTGAAAGGACTTTTGATATCACCTAACCCATCAAAGCTTTCAATGATCAATTGCAATATCTCCCTCATTTTATCAACATTATAAGGAACTTCAGGAGCTGTAATCCTTATAATTTCACTAAGGCAATCAGTAACAGTGAGTCTTACCTCCTTATTTTTGTGTTCTCAACAACTCATGCTCACCCAAAGAATTCACTGTCATAATCATACCTATTTGAATTAACTGGGAAGGTGATTGATCCACCATATGCAAACAATTCACTACTTCCTCAAACGAGTTAAGAACATCTTTTGACAAAGAAAAGTGACCAAGCTTATCTTCTGCAACAAAAAGTCTCTATCCCAACTCTTTGTCACTCACTAAATCCATGATTTAAATCTGAAACTGGATTTCCCCACAGGCTGGCAGGAACTTAAGCTCTAATACCACTATAGTGTCCCGCCCCAATCTGCTTTTTTTTGGTACAATTTTCGTGAAGATATTTGTGTAAATTTGTTGATGGTTTTGAGATCACAATGTCATGAAAATTCAAAATCATACATTATCTCATTAGCATAAATCAACCATTATATGCCCTTTCACAAATGAAGATATTTAAATATAATATGAGGACTGCTGCAATTTACAGGGCAAAAGGCAGAATACAGATATAGCGGAATGCAAATCTGACCTCAATAAATGGTAAATTAGATCATAAACAACTTAAAAGTATGACAGCCTTTTTTCAGCTTGAATAGTCCACAAAGTTTGCTCCAGCAATAGAAATGGAAGGTCAGCCAGCATGAAGAACCCAACACCTCAAACCAGTAACAAACAATCACACCCAACAAGTCTTGTTCCAGCACCTGGCAATTCCAAAATTTATATTCTTCTATTTTCAATCTCCAACAACCCACAAAACAACTACAAGACCACATTCTAAAACATATAAACCTCACAACCTGCCATTATTCCTCACGTCCTTGTACATGATGAGCAACCAACAAGAAACCTCCCAATCACCCATGTGTTAACTCTTATCTATCTGTTTGGCATAAATAAACCCCTATGCACAGCAATAAACCACCATGCTAGTTTCTAAACTCCTCGCCCAGCAATACACAACTTGTTTATTAATTTATTATACCTTTTAACTCCAAAAAGTGATTTATTTTATTTTTAAAACATTTCCAACACTAAAAGTCACTTTTAAGTGTCTCATCATTTAAATATTTTCATTCTCTTTCCAATGAGCTATAATACTAAGGCGCCCAAATAATTATTTTAAGTAAAATGGCAACCTTAGTAAAATTAATTAAATATAGCTCAATATTACACACTATTTGAAATGACCAAAATGCATCAAAACCGAATACTAACTACGCAGGAGTGCTCCCGATGATAAAAGATGATAAACAGACCCGACTAGGTGACTTACTAAAAATAGACGCTCCCTCCAAGAATCTTGGAGCCCAAACAAAAAGTCGAAAATACCGTCTAAAAGCATCATATGGCTCCTACCTCCCGAGCTCACTGGTAACATCAATTTACCCCTTTGAACATGTTGACACAAACGCAGAAAGTTAGTGCCAACTACAAAGCAAGAAAACCCAAAATAGGGGACATTACGGCAATCCAAGCAACAAATGGCCAAGATGATAAAGCATATTGGCTACAACCTTTTCTAGCCACTTTAAGAGGTATTGCCATTGATTGGTACATGAAAATTGAACTAACCTCTCAAAATACGTGGGATAGATTAAGGAAAGTCTTTAAAGAAGAGTTCAAGCTACCGCAAGATGATAATGAAATCATGGCAAAAACCTATAATACAAAACAAGGTAAACATGAGTATGTAAGAGCTTACAATCAGAGGATCAAAGAATTACTTGTAACACTAGAAAAGAAACCTACTGACAAACTGAAGAAAAGATAGTTTATTGAAGGTCTTATTCCTTCATTAAAGAAAAAACTAAAATTGACACAACCCCTCATCCTTTCGAAAAGCCTATAATAGGGCAATGGATATAGAGCATGAAGATAAAATGTCCTCTTGAGCTGAAAGAAAAACAGATGAAAGTGACATCAAAGAAAAATAGCAATAATGAAACCAAAAAAGTACAAGCATTAAGAAGCGAAATGCTCCAAATAATAAAAGAATTATAGGCTGAGAAAGAAACCAGCAAAGAAACCAAAGAACTTTGGTACCCAAACTACAAATTGTTCTATGACATTTCTCAAGTTTTGGATGATTCAATAGAAGAGTGCCCATACAATCTGAAGAGCAAGAGCACACAAGTGCTCTTTACATAAGGAGAGCAATCCGCTCCACCCAATACACCACTCAAGCTGTAGAAGATTGAACCAAATACATGTCGTATTTAGTAATAGATTTAGTAATAACAATGATAGTGGAGGAATTAGGAGCCAAATACATGTCGTATCATACAATGTCGACAATATAATGAATGGGGGCATTTTGCAAAAGATTGCTAGAAAAACAACCAAAGCAAAATGAAACGAAACTATTATGTAAATGGTGTGGACCAAGAAACCACAAGTACACTGAATGCCCAAGGCAAAACACTAGAATCAATGTGATTGATGTAGGGAAAAAGACTGAAGGGTTGGTCATTACTCAAGATCTAACAAAGAAGGCAATATACCCAAGCTCATAAATAGGAAAAGAGAGACTTTGTTAAGTGACAAGGAAATAGAACAAGTCATGACAAAGGAACAATGGTGCTCCAATGAATAGGCAAGTACTTCTACAAGGCTTGGATTGCTTAAAAATATTGCAAGACAGGTACTAGAAACCACCATATTGATCAAGATGGAAAATCTATTACAAAGCATTCCATAATTGAGAACTATAATAACAAAATCAATACAAAGTGGTTGAAGAGAAGGAAGAATGGTTCAAGAGAAAAATGAAGATCTACTAATAGAGCCTCCAATATGTGGCAACCCAGTGATAGATCCTATGCTACTGACAACAACTTGACAAAAAAACCCATAGTAGTACATAGGGAGATTCTTGGAAAGAATCTTACAAATACAAGCATTGACGAAAGATTAAGAATAAGTGTGCTTCCTAAAGATACTTGGAAGAGTTTGAGCAAACTAACCATTTGGCCACCAACTTTTCAATTGATAAGTGCAAATCAACATGGAATCAAGGTATTAGGGATTTCAATGGCCCAAAAGGTACTAACTAGAATCCAACATTTTTTATTGAATTTTGTAGTCATTTCTTTGCATTAAAATCCTTATGATTCATTGTTGGGTCGAGGATGGCTAATAATAGCCAAAGCCAACCATAACTAAATGAGGAATACCCTATCCACTGAACATAGGGCAAGGAAATGTGTAATTGATCCAAGGAACCAGGCAGTGAGTGAAGAAGTAGCCTCATCGTATTCAAATCTGAACTCAAGAGAAACTTGGGTTGAGGAAGAAAGAGGCCTTACAGTGCCAAATGTGGAGGGAATCCTAAATCTATAACCTTACTCTAAAGATGAAATGAGTTCCTTAGGTGGATTGTTCTATTGGCAAATGGAAGATTATGAACTATTCCAACCTAATTACAATATGATCCAAGTCATGGAGATTGGGGAAAACATACAAGATGAGGAGAAAGTGCAAGGTGACTATTCAACACAACCAACTTATACATTTCCACCTAAATACATGGAATACAAATTAGAAAGTGTGAAACTCAATGATATGCCTGCTTATAAATTTCAGAGAGATAAAGATATGAAATATCAAGAATCTACAACCATAAAAGTAAATTTGGGAGAAGGCAATGCAAAAGTATTAATCATTGGAGACAACTAGAACCCTGTGTTGAAAGCAATAGCATTCAAAATTTTCTTGGAATACAATGATATCTTTGCATGGACATACAAAGATCTAAAAGGAGTGTCATTAGAGTTGTGTCCATAGAATCCCCCTAGTACCTGGAACACAACCGGTGAGAAAATACCATATAGAATGAACCAAAACTACACAACCAAAGTACCAGAGAATATCAATAAAATGCTAGAGGCAAGAATCATCTTCAAAGTAGAAACAAGTGATTAGGTGTCCCCTATACTTATTTCATTAAAGAAGAAACCAAAACAAAACAGAATATGTGTGAATTTTCTAAGTCTCAATGCAATAATGATCAAGGATCCATTTCCAATTCTACTTACAAACTTCATTCTTGAAGAAGTGGTAGGACATGAGATCTATTCCTGCATGAATGGGTTCAATTTTATAATAGAGGACAAAGCTTATGCTTATAATGGTATGTCATTTAGTCTACGCAATGCTCCTATTACATTTAAAAGAATTATCCTTCACATCTTCAATAACATCTTTGTAGGAAACTTCAAGGCATTCTTGCACAGCTGATCAATTTATAGCAACCAAGAGACACACCCAAAGGCTTTAGCAAAGTGCATGGGACAATGCAAATCAGAACACTTACCCTTAAATCCAAAGAAATGTGACTACATGGTACACAAGGTAAACTTCTTGGACACATTGTTTGTGATGTTGGATTGAAAATATCTCCCCACAAAATAAGATTATTTGTAGAAATGGAAGCCCCAAAGGATGTATGAGAATAAGATCATTCTTGAGCAACGTGGGCTACTATCATCAGCTCATCAAAAAATTTGCTTAAATCTCACATCCACTAGACATGCTCACAAGGAAAGGAATAGCATTCATGTGGTCAAAAGAACAAAACAAGCTTTTAATGAATTAAAGATATGACTCATTAGTTCCTCTATCTTGGCCTATCCAAATTGGGATAAAGAATCCCAAGTACATGTAGATGCTTCTAACTTTGCCATTGGAGCAACACTGGCACAAGTAAGGCCTCAAGGGCTTGATCACCTAATTTCTTTTGCAAGTAGATTGTTATCAAATGCAAAATGGAACTATAGCACTATGAAGAGAAAAGCTCTTGGCATGGTTTATGCATTACAAAAATTTCAACACTATTTGCTAGCTACACCATTTATCTTCTATGCCAACAATCAAGCATTGATATACTTGGTGAACAAACCAATCATCCAAGGCCTAGTAAATAGATGGTTAATGTTACTTCAAGAATTCATGTTTAAAATCATTATATGGCCAAAAAAAGTCGCATTATTGCAGATCAACTTTTAAGGATCAAATCAGGTGAAACTTTCCCATCACCCACTTGTTCTAGATAGCAATGGTGCTAGCATGGCATGAAAACACAAGGTAAACATCTTCTCATGTAATGGATCAAGAAGGGGATGATTGATCTCTAGTATTGATGAACAAAGGATAATGTGGTAAACATCTTCTCTGAGCATCTCAATGAAGCTAAGTTTGTTCAAATGCAAACAATGCTTGGAGTTCAAGAAATTGCCCTCAATAGATATGTTAGGTGATAACATCTTCCATATGTTATGTGTGCCCTCCAACTCAAGATGTAGAGGGGATGTTACAATATGAAATTCCGCTTGTCGAGCCCAATTTGAGTGGCGAGTCTAGCTAGCTCATTGTGATAAGTAATATGTTTGAAATTTTGAAATTCATGTAGACAAGTTAGCCCTAAGAGCAATGGATGTCTTTCCCTCCTAAGAGGCTCATTTAAGCAAGGCATCTTTGTTTTCTTACTCACTCATTCATTTAAGTTAAGTTCTTGCATTCTAATGATCTTTAGTGTGTTTAGACACTACCAATATCAATATTTGTTGCTCTTTTGATGGTATCTTGATTTCTTGTTTCAACTAGATGCTTGTAGATCTAATGGCGAATGTTTGGTGATTCTAATATTGATGATAAGTACACAAGTCAAGGAGTAATTGTGGCGATGATTTTGAGACATTTTTAAACCACATTTTAGCAAAGTATAGAGCACAATTTATTTGATATTAACTCTTGTATGTTTCGTGTTGATATGTCATTTAGTGCAATGACATTATTTAATGTAATATGTGCTTGTATCTTATTATCAATCATGGATGCATCATTACATATTCATCTTGATTTCTACCCCATTCCAAACCTACAATTATTCAATCCACCCAATTAAGGTCTAATTCAAATTGAGATGTATCATTACTAAACACAATTGAGGCGAAACAACATAGCTAATGTCTAACCCTGATAGAGGTGTATCCAAACACTTTGATCCCTCCAATTGAGGTCTATCTAGCCAACTAAAGTCTAACCTAAATTGAGATTCCTCTATCCAATTCAAGGCCTCTCTAAAATTTATAGTAATTCTATTTTTATGAAGCAGGATGATCAAATGGGACAAGTTCAATGGATATTTGAATTATAGAGCATAACTATTGATGCAAAGGTAGCAAACTGCATAAACAAATACGTGTTTCTAGATGGATATTGTGTTGGAAATGTTTTATACTTATTCCTAGTTGGCCTAGTGGGCGTCCTTATGCATCATCCCTCCAAAAGCTAAGGCGGTCCATAATACATATTGTAGATTTCCTCAGGTTACAAATTTTCATGGACGAGACGGATAAATATCAAGCAAGATATATCAATTTAATTCAGTTTATTCCAATTTAACAAAGAAACAGAGATGCAAGCTAGAAAGCAAACAAGTGGAATGTTAGGTCAGATTTTTTAATCTCACTTATGTCTATGTGTTTATATGCATATGTATGTGTGTGCATATGTGTAAGCCCTTCTAGAACAAACTAAAGGGAATTAGTCCTATATAATTTATAAAAGGACTACAAGGTAGAAAAATTCAGCCAAAATATAAATAATTATCACTATATCATGTCAATTTTTTAAATAGGGGCCCTTCCTTTGTTGTGTATATATATACCACATTGGCTACAAGGCGTATATCATGTCAATTTTTTAAATAGGGGCCCTTCCTTTGTTGTGTATATATATACCACATTGGCTACAAGGCGTGTGTTCACCATTAACGGTGGTAGATAGCAATTTTATACAAACTGAATATTATTTGAGTGCATATAATCTAGCACATATGCATCCAAGTATGTTGCAATTTTGTTAGTATAAGAATGGACAATCACACAATATTACATTTTTAATATGGGTGTATATAAGAAAAACATTAAAGCAATGCTAACACAAATTCTAAAAATATGCTCCATCAATAGGAAATTACATCAAGAACCTTGAGGCATATAAAGTAAGGGCCATACAACCAAGTGACTAGAAAACACAAACTCTACATCTATTTCAATTAAAACAGAAAAATAACTCTCTCCAACCAGAAAAAAAAAAAATGAGCAAACTAATTAGCATGAACACTTTATGTCTTTAGAACAAACTGAAAAAATGAAACAAGAAGCAAGAGAAATGAGCACTTTATGTCATTAATATCAGTCCATTACTTCTGGTTTATCTATATATTCTTCTATGCATGCTAATTCACTTAAATCACAAAAGAATGAAATGTACCTCAAGTACAGGGACCTGCACTACAGGCTCAGGGACCACATTTGTCTGAAAAGAGATTAACTTTGATGTGTAAACACACTCTGTCATCCGATCATGAACCTGTAAAATCATAAGACAAATAGAAGTTTGTTAATTTCACAAACAAGAAAAAAAGTTTTAAGATAATGACATTATATATATTAGAATATAATAATGATATAATCAAGTGTAATCATACTTTAGTGTACTTGGCTCGTTAGATGTAGGTCATTATATAAGTTTGTTGTAGTTGTTGCAGCTCTTAATAAGCCTCTATTGTACTATCTTTTAATATAGTAGTACCATTTAATGTGCTAGATGTAATAGTACTTTTCTAATTCTATATATTGTTGCTCCCACTCTTTGTGGAGCCATTCTAGCCATTTTTTCTCATCTCATTTCTTTGAAATTAACTAGAACATTGGTGTCATAGCTCCAGGTTAGGGTTCCAAGATAGGGTTTGATCGTGCAAAGAAAGTTGGGAAGAGGTTGTGACCATGAGTTGAGGTCACAAGGTGGGCTAGGGCACAACCATGGGCAGAAAATCAGTCAAAAATCACAAGCAGTTTCCAGGCCTTCAATAAATGTTTATGGAAAGGATAAAGTCGCCATTTTTATGCTGAAAATCGTGGGTTACAGCAATCAGGAAATTGCACAATAAAAAGGTCAGAAAAATATCCATTTTCAAGCCAAAAATTGTGAGCCGCAGGCTGGGAATCACATCTAGGAATTTTTATGAATGCAACAGTATAGTTGCACAACTGAAAACAATTATAAATCACAAGCACAGTGCAAACAAAATATCAAAAAATTGCAAAACATCAAAAATAGTCAAAAATCACATCATTTTTTAGAGAAAATGTGCAATTTTTTTGCAGTTTATTACAGTCATACAGGTTACAGCCTTTTAGTCGCAGTTTTTGGAGGCATGGGTATCTAAAACTCATACCTGGGGCACAAAAAATGGCAGGTTTTTAAAGTTGCGCAAGGATTTCAACTACTGTAAACTTTTTAAGTGATTTTTAGGCAGATTTATAGCGGAAAATTGCCACTAGGGCATGGCACAGCAGATTTTGAAAGGTCACAAAATATAATGTTCTGCAGCCACAGCTAGGGCAGAACTTTCAGGTATTCATTTTATTTATAATTCCCTTGATTTGTTTTAGAAAAATTATTTGTAAATTTCTGGGGTTTCCAAATTTGATGGGACAGGGTTTCAAAAAAATTGGGGTTTTTCACGTGTAAGGGTTTGAAAATTTTCCAATAATCATATATAAAAAAATTTGGGAAAGTTTTCAGGGTCAAATTTAAAACCATTATTTGGGTTTCAAGAAAAGTCTCTTCTTTTTATAATGAAAAATTTTCAAAATTTAGTATTATCAGAGGCACAAAAACTCACACAGAAAAATAATAATATCTAGTCACAAAATATTCATGATTGTTGAGTATCAAATGTGTGATGGAATATCCTAGGAACCAAAACCAAGCCTACGACCAACCCAATGACTATGACAAGTGTTATTGAGAAGCCTTATTAATGCTCAAGTTGTTTATGTCTAACGATTTAATCCTTAAATTTGGAATGTCACATCTGCATTTACATTATGGTTAGTTCAAAAAACATGTATCAAGTCTCCAAGAAAAGCCAGGTCCTGTATTTGAAGAACTCGTTGTTTTCTGTAAATCTACATGTGGGTGGTTCACTATTAGAACATCTTCTAAAAATCAAGGATCTTTGTGATCAGCTTGCGATAGTCAACAAACAAATGACCGAGGAAGATATGGTCGCTCTGATCATCAGCAAGTTGTCGCCCTCCTATCAGACCTTTGAGGAGTCACTAAACCTATTAGCTAAAAGCCAAACTTTGACCTTGACAAGGTCAGTTCATACTTAACATAGAAGGAACAATGACAATAGCAGATAAGTAAATTTTCTTTTGGCAGTTCAAAAGTGCACTTGTTGCATGGTCTCAAGGTACAAACCACAATTTTCATCATTCATCTTCACAACTGCAAAGAAAAGCATAGTACTTCTATTTTCAAAAATTTGGGCATGTGAAGAATGATTGCAAGAAACAACACTATGATCTATCCCACAAGAAGCAACAAAATGAAGCTAAGGAAGACCTGTTGATGTGTTTTTCGTGACCGCACCAACGCAGAATAAAGTCGCCAACGGCTACCCTATTCTCTCTTGATCAAAGTATCCAGCATGCTATGATTGCAAGAAAGTTCATGCGTTCAACTCCAAGGTTCTTTCAGTGCGAATAGGCTCAGTTGGCTCGATGTGATTTGCTGGTATTTCAAGGGCACTTACGGAATTGTTCGGCAGCGGAGAAAGGAATTCAAATGCTCGGAAGATTTGTCTATGAAGCACGAGTTTCTTATTCTAATCAGAAAGTACTGAATTGAAATGGTGTAAGGTTTAGAGAGTCTAAATCTATTCTAAATGTGGGATATGGAACTCAACTTCAGCAAACTCTCAACCGGACTCCGCTTTGCCTCGCATCGGACAGCTTCCACGGAGTCGGTGCAATCTTCAGGGGAGATCACTAAAGATGTTCAAATCACCACTTGACATGAAGATACCATCACAACGACGCATACCATCATTCAAACTATGATTGAAGTTAGGCCCATAACGTTTCCAGTTGACCACACAAGGCGAACACACCATCAGTAAGCCCGCTAGTGGTATGGATAAGCGAAGCTTGCTTAGATCAAACACCACATTCCACAGCTAACATCTACTTGCATAAAAATGAAATTACGCTACTCTACGCTACTTGAAGTAGAAGGGATGAAGAAACCTCGCTAGCTATCCATAACAAAGACGAATTCCACCATCAATGAAAAGATCTTTTATTATGAAAGTTTTACACAACAATTTCTTGCGAAAGTTTTCAAAGGAAAACTTTCCTTCTTCTTCAACTACACTATCAATCTATACTAAACTATTTCTAAGTTGTCCCTCTACTCTATGTCTACTATCTAACTCAATGTCTATTCTAATGAGATACAAATGAGGGGGACTCCCCCTTTATATAGATGGCCAAGTCCAACGGACGGCTCAGATTACAATCGACTGGATGGCCCAGATTGTGCCACCTCAGCCCTAAACAAGATTCACCCTAAAAACCGCCACCAAGAGGAGTGGGGGTAATAAATGAGCCATAAATGTCCATCATCTTTCTAGAAGATTCCAAATTTGAAACGCGTTCACACTGTTCTTGATCTTCTTCTTGACGTTGTTCTTCAACTTTGCTCAAGCTTCCATTCTTTTCTCCATCTTGAGTTTTGAAAACATTTCCTCTGTGTCACTAAGTCTCAACACTTAGCCATTTTCTTGCAACTTTTCTTCCTTCAAGGTTGAAATGTCATCTTGGATCACTTAAGTCATCACCACTTGGTCTCGACATTTCTCCTGCAAAACAAGCAAGGAGAAGAGCATTAGAACACTTCATAATATAAATTCACTTTACTTACCTAATTTTCACGCTCTGATCTCCAAGGGTTCATTGTTTTTCTCTAGCCAACTTTGCTTTCAAATTCTTCATGCCTTAGCCAAATTTCCAACCCATCTTGTATTCTGCTTGGCGCACTTCACTCTGACATTTCATCTAACTCAAGCTCGAGAAAAATCCTTTCATCAGGAATTTGATCAAAAATCATCTAGGCGATCACCTTCAAATTCATCAGCCACAACACTTTATCTCAACAACACACTTATTCTTTGCCTTAGAAAATTTCCTTGGGAAACTCATCAATCCTGGTGTCCATCAAAAATATCCATCTTGAAGGCTTGGCGAAGCACGGAAGACTTTGAAATCCATTCCTTGTTGAAGATCTTCAATACCCAGAAGAAAATTTTCTTCAGAACGCGTTGAATCCATGGGTACCCAACGAACGGGTTCATTTAATCTTCTTGAATTTTGAACCTTAGAAAATATTCTTTCATCAAATTTATTCTTGTTCTTCGATCCTGAAGTATTTCTTTGCTCTGACTTGGAAAAAATTTATGTTGACCCTGTGCAGCTAGCATCATCGAACTCCCTCACTGGCAATCCTGCTCGTGCTCTAGGAAATTTCATCACTATTTCACTTGGGTGTATTTCTCCTAAAGAAAATTTCTTTGCCTTAGAAAATTTTTGAATCACTCAGCACTTTTGAAAATTTTGCCTTAAAAATTTTTTTTATGTTTAATCCTTCTTCCTATGGTGAAAATTTTTTTTTAAACAATTCACTTGGAGAATTTTCCTTGAAAGCACATCATACTTCAAACTTCCAACGCCTAGCATGTTTCATTTTTTTTATTTTTTTTACACCTTATGCCTTGGGCGCATTTGGCACTTCATGAGGAATATTCAACCTTCAACGCCTAACATATTATATTCATCACCCTTATCAACTTTGGGCGCATACCACACTTGAAGGGGAAATATTCAACACACCTAGTAGTACTTCACTTTCCACTTACCACCTTACATACTTGGGCGCATTTTTGCATATGTGAAGGATGAAGCACATTCAAATACCTTTGACCTTTTGACTTTGCATGGACGCATTTGAGAGGGAAAGGAGAATAAAGCTTTTTCCAACGCCCAACATGTTTTGACTTGTTGACTTTTTGTAGCATGGGCGCATTTGAGCATGCATGAAGGATATAACTTTTACCACGCCTTCCTGTGACCCTTGAGCTTCCTCTCTTTTGTCTTCACATGCCCTCTTTTGGGCACATTTGAGCATACATGGAGGACGAATTTCTAACTTAGAAACTTTTAGCATTTTGCTTGCATGTGAGGGGCGCATTTTGCATGATGAGGTAGATGACCCTTGAGCTCCCCTATTTTTGTCCTCACATGGCCCCATTTGGGCGCATTTGAGCCTAGGAGGAGGATGAAACACTTTGACCTCTTTGACTTTATCAAGCTTATTCTTGCATGGGCGCATTTTGATGGGTGAGGAGGATATCTTTTTGCCTTAGAATATTTTCATGCTTGGCTCTTGTAGTTGGGTGCATTTGGAGGTGGCAGGAGGATGAAGCTTATACTTAGAACTTTTTCTCATCAATCTGTGAAGAGGGCGCATATTCAAGGTGAAGCAGGATATTTCTCAGACTTAGTCACTTTTCCTCGCCTTCACTAGCTTCTTACTATAAATAGTAAGTCTCTTGATTTTCACACCTCCGAGGCTTAGATCGTTTTGAAATTTTAAACACTGCATCTTCACGACCTCATTACCCTATTGACACTGCTATTCTGAGCTGACCTGCTAAAAATAGCATATTTCTGGAGGTGATTTGCTATTTATAGTAACTGCTCGTTTCTGATACTTCCATATCTCTGTTTGATTTGAAATTCGAATGATACGCTCCTCACCACATGACTTGCCTGTCGACATCGGCGCATGCTGTTGACTTTCTATTATTAGCCTGTTTCCAAAATGACTTACTATAAATAGTAAGTGCTCTGTTTGCCTTCAAATTTTATCAGCAGATAGCTTGAGAGATGTTGATCGCGGTGGTATACACCGGTTTTCGAAAATTCTGACTTTTTACCCCTCTTTTTGGGTCCCGAAGCTGGAAACCCTAATTCATCTTGCATGAATATCAAATAGTCTCCGTTTGTTCTCGTTTTTGTTGCATTGCGATCAGCTCGTGATTCTAGAGTGCTGGGAGGCGGCTGCCGGGATGCGCCTGCTAAAAATAGAAAGTTCCTAAATGAGTGACCATCTCCATTTGCATGTCACATCACTGCGAAGCTCTCGAAAAACCCATAAGGAATATGCAGACATGCAAAAAAAACCCTGACATGCAAACCCTAAAAATAGCCTCCGAATGTTGAATTCTAAAAGTTGTTATCTTGCTTTGCATGTCACACTATCGCAAAGGTTTCAGAAAACCCAGAAGGAATCTTCAAACATGCGTTGAAAAACTCTGCATATAAACCCTGAAATCTGCTCTAAAAGCTGAACTGCTAAAAATAGCAAGTCGTCTGTTTCAGCTCAAATTTTGCACACGAGCAGCTTGATGTATTATGAATGCAATGTGACTGTTAAAACTTCAAAAATGCTGAGGAAATGCTCTAAACTACACACTTACTAAAAATAGTAAGTTGTCAGAATCTGATGAAATTTCAGTGGAAACCTGCTGGAAGTACACTGATAGTAATGTTAGCCTCAAATCTCAATTTACTCACTTCATTTGACCTCAAATTGGCTGGAGATTTCAAAACCCTAATTCTCAGACTAGGCCAAAATTCAAGTTTAAACTCAATGACGGGCACAATCCCGGAAAGACAGACAGTAGAAAAGAGAGACAAACCAAAATCAAGCCAAAAGTTTGAAACGAAGCAAAAATTAGGGGGGTCCCCATTTGCAATGGGGCAATGTGTGAAAAAGGTCACAACAAGACCATGTTCAAGAGTTCCGAGTTTTGCATTGATGGCTCTTTCAAACAATGTTAAATGCAATTGTTAGTTCTTTGATTTAGGCACATCTCAGCACTTCACCTATAGAAAGGATGGGTATGTCAGGTTTATCGTTGAAGATACTTAATAAGGATTTTGTTTTGCTTGGCGATGGCAAGTCATATGCAGTTAATGGGATAGTTAATGTAAGAAGTGCACTCAACAATGGCATGAAGCTTTTGGTACAGAATTTTAGGTATGTTCCAAGATTGAACAAAAGTTTACTCCTTATAAACCAGATTACAAAAATCCTAACATTCTAGATCAATTTCGTGGGACAAACTGCATTGTTTTTTATGTCAAACAAGATAAAGCAATTCCTCAAGGAATTAGGCTAGGCAGTGCGTACAAAGTACTAATCCTATTCTGTATTTTGCACCAGATGAACTGTGGTCCAGTTATAAAACCAATGAGGTCAACACAAAAGCCAATAGTGTGCCACCATTGCCAAATGTACCTTTGGGTGATACTTTTCCACCTGTGCATCAGCAACATAAAATTCATGGTGTCTCCATTTCTGCTAAGGTTCAGCCCATACAAAGTTCATCTCCAATCAAGACCTTGTCTCCGCAGCATTCACCCATTATGCCTCGGAGGCCTCAATGTTACTTTGAAGGAGAGCCCGATAATGACTTCATCAAGCTAGAAAAGCATCCTCCCCAAAGACAAGCAAACAAATTGATAACTTTTTAGCAGGGCATGTTAAGTATATTCTTTCTTCAACCTATCTCATCTGCCTGCTGTCATGAATGTTACTCGTGTAGATATTCCTTCCTGTTTGAACACATCTTGAAGGACATGTTAAAATTTAATGACTAAACCTCCAGATCCTTCTAGTTTAGGTATTAAGGGGCATATTGGAATATAATAATGATGTAATAAAGAGGATTCATGCTTCATGTTCTAGAGTACTTAGGTGTAAGTCATTAAATAAGGTAGTTGTAGTAGTTGGAGTTGTTGCAGCTCTTTATGAGGTTGTTGTATTGTCTTTTGATATGGTATTTGTAAGTGCACTCTTCTAATTCTTGCTGCTCCCACTTATTGTGGAGTAAGCCATTCTAGCCATTTTCTCTCATCTCATTTCTTTGCATTTACTAAAATATACACTGACCACAGCAATGCGGAAACTACTAGTACCTTCCAACAAAAAGCAAACAGTAATATTATGTACTAAAACAAAAGGTTTGCCACTCACCATTGCTGCAAAATCATCAAGTTGGCTCTGTTGCAACACACTGGAATCTGAGTTCAGAAATAGCAGGTACCGTCTTGACCTTTCTATGCGAGTGATTTCAGTTAATGTACAGGCCTTGCATATAGACACAGCATTTGCTGACCATGCTGTCATGAAGGAGAGCCGAGGACCCACTTCAACTAATATAGCAGATCCATTCCCTATAGATTTCATGTTACCAACACACACAATAAAAATAGCATTAGCATAAGCAATGTAGCAGTCAATTCATGGGCTCTGTTTTATTTGTTGACAACTACTTGCATATTCTATTTGTTGTAATTTTGTACAAGTTTTATTTACAGATAAAAAGCACATGGTTCAATAAAAGGAATGATTAAAATTTTAAACAATGTGTGGGATAGTTAGGTAAATTTGTATTTTCCATTATGTGAAGTAGTGCAAGTTTCCATGCAGGCAATGGAGTTAAACCAACACCCATTGTGGCCCATTTCATATGTAATAAATTAGTTAGTCTAAAGGGATCTCTCATACAATATAAATAATGAATGTTATATGGAAACAATCTACATCTCATAAAAAGATGATAAAAAAATTGGTGTTTCTTACATCTGTGTGCAATACCTATACTTGTAGATAAGTGTTCTGCACCATGTATAGAAGAATGGTCCAAGTACATTCTATGTGAACCTATCATTTTTTTAAGTAGTCCCAAGAGTGGATCTTCTTGTTTCATTAACTGTCTGTATGAAAGAAGCTATTGGATCAAAATTTATTCCTTGTACCTACAGTTTGGTTAATGATATGACTCAATGTCCCACAGAAAAATTTAAATGCACATAATTTGTTGGACCCCATTCATGGAAGATGATTTGCTCTTGGTGCTATTCTAGATCTTGAAATGTTGGAGGATTGCATAAAGATGCTTTGGAGATTATCCCAACTAAACTGTCATTCATCAATTGATAAATAAATAACAACAATAACTAGGGGATTGGCAAGCAGGGGCGGATGACTGAGTTTACTGATTGATATCAAGTATATATAATGTGATATCTCGAGGACATTATCTGCATAAAACATTATATCATAGAGCTTAAGGCTCATCTCATCAGCTCAACAATTTGGTGCATCGGGACTTGCACAAGGAATTCCCATGTTGAAGCCTCAAAATATATAATTGGGTGTACTTTAGCACATGTCAGAGCTCATTGCTTGGAATTGGGTGCTTGGAATAGTCTATGGCTATGCAATTCAGAAATTCCTACATTAATACTGGCAAACCAGTTTGTGTTCTGTCAACCACCAAGCATTATTAAATGCTGGAGTAATGGGGCGGATGACTGAGTTTACTGATTGATATCAAGTATATATAATGTGATATCTCGAGGACATTATCTGCATAAAACATTATATCATAGAGCTTAAGGCTCATCTCATCAGCTCAACAATTTGGTGCATCGGGACTTGCGCAACGAATTCCCATGTTGAAGCCTCAAAATATATAATTGGGTGTACTTTAGCACATGTCAGAGCTCATTGCTTGGAATTGGGTGCTTGGAATAGTCTATGGCTATGCAATTCAGAAATTCCTACATTAATACTGGCAAACCAGTTTGTGTTCTGTCAACCACCAAGCATTATTAAATGCTGGAGTAATGAGCACTCTTTTCAAAAGTGCTCATAGAGTCTTCAATCCTGAACACCTTTTGAATGAGGAGAAACATCTCCATGAAGCCCATAGAAAAACGGTTACAAGGACAGGAAAATTACTAATGCAGAAAATAAAGCAAGAAGAGGTAGGTAGCATCCAAGACTTGATGATGGCAACAAGATAAGAATGGTTTCCTACCTTACATTCAAGGCATCACTAAAAAATTGCCTGGATTATTAAGAAAGAAGGCATAAAACAGAAACTTGTTTCGAACTCTTTAAAACCCTTAACTTGTTTTGAACTCTTTAAAACCATTTGAAATAACATAAGAAATACCCTTTTTTCCGTTTCCTTTTTTTCCCCTTTTTTAGAAGATGTCATAGATGTATGGCATTCCCTATATTGGCAAAAAAAGACAATCCTCCAAACTGGAATCAAATATGCTAAAGGTATTTCAACGGGGTTGGGTTAAACAAACTACATTAGCTGAAAATGAACAACAACAAATCACACAATCCATAAGGATATTTGGGGATACTAACCTAAGCGAATTGATAGGAGGACAAAAGGATAAGAGATGCCATTGAAATCAAAAAACATACAAGGAATCTCAGCAGACCTGGAAACCATTACTGCATAGACTCAGTCAATACCTTAACTAACCTTACTAGATTTTAATATTTTATTAAAAAATGGTCAATCAATTACTATTGATTTGCGACAACGCTAGTCCATAATTTTATTTAATCAAATTATTATTTATTTTCCCATCCAACCCTCTTTCTCTTTTCTCTGTCTTGCATTTTTTTCTGTTTCTTTTTTTCCCATTTTTTATGCAACTTACCTACTACTAGGCAAACCTAAAAAATCTATCATATCCTTTAACATTGTTGCAGGTATATTAATAGGAATAAAAAGTCTATTTCCTTAATCATTAGCTTCAAGCTGATTGATCCAATAGAGGGATCCAAAACATCAGTGAATATGAATTTCAAGCAGTTGATCCGAAAAGAGCCCCACATTAATTGTATATGATAAACAAACCCGTAATTCAAGGTCAATAATATAGGTGGTTAATGTTACTGCAAGAATTTATTTTCAAAATAATACTCAAATCCAACAAAGTCATGTAATTGCCAACCAACTATCAAGAATCAAGTTGAGTGAACCACTTGAAGCTGTGAACTAAAAGCTTTCCATATGCCCACCTATTTCATTTGCTCATTGTGCCATCTTGGTACAAGAACACATGCAATCATGTGTAAAAGATCCTTCACCAAGAATGCAACAAAGAGAATGAAGGAAGCTAGCTCTGAAGGTCAGAACCACTCATTTGATATATAAACTTAAGTAAAAAGTGAGGTTTCACCAAAAACAACAGCTTTGTTATGTTGCAATAAGTCAGATGTACTTTAAGAGGCACGGTAAGTACTAACTAGATGTAACATGGGACTTATCTAAAAAAATGAGAAACTAAAATTTCTGTTGGTACGGAGGAACCACATCTATCTAAATGATGATCATGAGCAATTGCGTAAAGATCTTCCCGAAAAAGGAAAAAAAAAAGTGGCTATAAAAAGAATTGTTGCCAAGATCTATGTTTGTTTTGATTTCTTTGTAATTCATCCATTTTTGAAAAAAACCCCGGACCCAAGAATAACCTCTTCGATTATTAAATAATACATGAAAGATGTTTCTTGCAGATATACAGTTGAACAAATCTTCATAGTGATGCAATGCAATGGGATTTACGTGCTAAAGACTAATGCATATCAAAGAATAGGGCATCCCCTAAAGAGGTACTTAAAGCAATTGTGCGTTTCCCAGACCCAAGAGTTGTTGGAGGGCTAGGAGGTCATCTTCTTTCAACCATTGGAGATAGGTAAGTCGCATCATTGCAAATTCGTAGCACTGGTGACTGAGCAATGTGAAGAGGCAAGAACCTTGCCCAACAACAGTGCCCAAAGCACAACCAAAAATTCACAAGGCTCGGCATACTAAGGTAAATCACCAACAAAAGAGGTGGTTACTTCGTCAAGCACATGATCTTACAATACACTAGAATTCTGAATATTTTATTTGCACTCCAGCCCATGCTATCCCCAGAGCAAATAGCCAAGCAAAAAAAGCCAAAAGTGTTGTTCTTTATACAAAATTCATGTGGCATTTAAGGATTGGATTAGCAGGAAAGGCTAACAACTATACATTGGGCCTATCATACAACTTACAACCCATACACCCTTCTAGTTTATGCTTGGTTGAAAGGCTTAGTCCCCTTTGAATACTTGGCTCCAAGCTTCAGAATTGAAGTTGAAAAAATTAAGTTATGTAGAAAGCCTTAGAGAAAGAATGTGCAACTCAACAAACTCTATGAATAGAGTATATAGCATATGAGTGACTAAGATGATACAAAAGCAAAGGAAACACTAGCATGACAAGCACATAAGGCAAATGAATTTCAAGCTAGGGGCATTCATGTATGGTCAAAGGGAGATGAAATCAAGAAGATTGAAAGTTCTCTAATTAAGACCTGTAAAGGAGGGGATTCACTACTCCCAAGTCCCAAGACAAACAAGGTCTAATTAAGACCTGTAAAGGAGGGGATTCACTACTCCCAAGTCCCAAGACAAACAAGGTCTAAAGGGAGTGAATTGCCCTCGTTCACCTCAATGACAAAGGCCAAAAGACGGGAGGAGAAATCAAGGAAAGACTAATCTATGTTTTTGAGCTTTCAAGGTGGAGAACTTCAGAAATTGGATGAACAGACAACAAAGGTCTCAAGTAACAGATCAATTGCCTCTCGGCTAAAGGACGATAGCGCAGGAGACAAACAACACAGAGCACTATCGACTCAAGAACGCGATAGAGTCTCAAAGGACAAAGAGTAGAGCCTACAATCTGAAACACTTCAGGTTTGCTGACAACCCGAATGCTGGAATCCAACTGTTTAACAGAAAGTAACAGACTGCTATAAATGCGTAAAAAGATAACTAGTACAACAACAAGAATACTATAAATGAAAGATAAAATAACTACGAATGAAATGAAAAGTAGACAGAGAAGGAACTGCAACTCACAGTAGGTCCAGTCTCCCGCAAGCTCCACACAAACAAGATCCTACACACACAAAAACGAGAAAATGTTGGGGCTGCTTTTCGAGGCTTGCCTCAGTCAAACCTTCGCTTTGGAGTTTCCACCTCCATGGATAGCCAGATAGACAGCAATGTAGAAAAGATGATAAAGGAAATAGTAGACAAAACGTATAGAAATCAAAGACAACAATATGCTAAGTTGCTAACTATAAGATTGGTAATGCAATAAAATAACAAAGCATTACCCTCCCTTCTTCAAGCTTGAAGAAGCCGCAAGGAAGGATGAGAGCTTCGAGAGTGCAAGACGATCGTGCTAGAGAGATGTAGAACTTGAAACCTACAAGAAAATGGTGTAGAGAGAATGGAAGCAAGAATGAAGTGGAAGAATTGAGAGTGAAATGAGTGAAATTGCAAGAATGAAGATTAGAATGAAGAATTGAGTTGAATTGAATGAAAAACTATGTTCAAAATGGATGTTTGGAGGCAAAAGAGTCGTTTTCGAGCGGGTCTGCACTCGCAAGGAGCCTTACACTTCGTGGATGATAGGAAGTGTAACGTCCCAATGTCCTTTGACTCAGGAATCTATCAGGGACGTTCGTGTGGCGTGCAAATATCTACACAGCGCAAAAGCATCCTAGTCAAAATTCCCTTCACCGATGGAAAACAACAAGGTACGAAAAGGACAAAAGGCTTAGAACGGCAAGATTTAGCATTATCAATTTTATAAGGCTAAAGTAAGGGTATGTTATGGGAAATTGCAGTAGGTGCAATTTTACGCCATAACATTTTGCCCCCACTTTAGCGAGCATATGTCTCAAAGCATGTGCGAGCTAAAGAAGAAAGAAACCGAAGAGAATATACCGAAAACGGAGAGGAAGCAGTCCTTCGATCCAACATACCTGGTGTGAAAGGGGCTTCATCAGAATGCGAAGAGGACATGGGTCTTCGATCCTACAAAGCTAGCAGCAATCTCACCGCAAACAAGTTAGCTACAAACAAACATGTTAGGCAAAAAAGCGAAAAATAATAGATAGACATGATTAAAAAAAATCATAAACACAATAAGACACAATCTGATCAAATATAAGATGACGCTCACAGGTATGGCTAGCATGGCTAGAGTCCATACGGCAAGCACGTAGGTTGGTGCAAACTGCGTTGCAGGACAATCACAGAAAAGACAAGACAAGTCTAATCAAGTTGCCCCCAAGCTAGACACCAAGATATAAGACATCACGACATCAAGACATAAGACATTAAGCATCAAGGAATCCTTTTGAAAGATGATCTTCATCAAGAGATTCTTTCATCAAGGAATCCTTTTGAAACAATACACCTTTTTGAAAATTAAGCAGATATGATAGCGCCCCCCATCCCCCCCCCCACTAGAATGATGTGTGCTATGTAGAGGAGCACATGTCATTCTAAGGAGAAGAGAAAGACAAGAGACGTCATGGCACGAGATACATGGCGAGATGTATTCGTGGAATGTTGTCACACACACGAGGGACAACACATAGAAACCACAACATCACGAAGCATGCAAGCAGAGACAAAGAAATCAAGAGCACATGGGGATTTGAATCATTTGATAATTCGGGGTCAGAACTATTCATAGATATAGATAGATAGATATAATATAATATACGTATGAACTACCATAAACCCCCAAATGTATCAAAATGTGAACACGAGCACATGAAGACAAATGAAAGATAAAAATCAGGTCAACATGGAAGAGGGCTAAATGCCCCAACACTTTGCATCGTCCCTGATGTGAAAATGCAAGAGTACGACATATAGAAGAATGATGAAACAAATAGAAGAAGGTTACGACAAAGTTTTGCGCATGTATCCAAGTACCTACAAGGGTAGCAAGGGTCCTCCTCCAGGCAAGACCACAAAACACATACAGTCAAGTACAGGGGAACACAAACACAGAGATCTAATCTAAAGACATAGAAAGAGGTGCCACCCTAATTTGAATCCATCAACAGGTCATCTTGCTCCCAATCTAGATCATTATAAGGGGAGGGAAGACAAGCCTAGAGGGGAGGGATAGCAAGGGCTACACCCATCAACTCACCTGCGACAAGGGCCAAGGAAGGCCTATCAAGGTCCTCTTCACCGAGCTCTTGTGAGACAAAGGCCACCGATCTCTCAAAGATCAAGGACAGAGTCGAGATACCCTCCAACGAGTTGAACATACACTTGACAGGAGTGCCATGTGTCAACTGAGCAAGAGGAGGATAAGACACCCAGGAATCATGACCAACCTCAAGAAGAGGGGCGGTGACTAATTCTGAGGACACAGGGGCTGCCTCCGTCACAAGGACGACGCAAGAGAAAGCAAACCAAGACTCTAAAGGAGACTAGGATTTCTTATGACCCTCACTCGAAGCGAGGTCATCCTCTAGCTTGTGCTTCAAAGAAGGATGCAGAATCCCCATAGATGAAGCGGATGCAGAAGGAAACGGAGCCACAAAGAACACCACTTTGTATGTTGCATGTCCACGGGTTGTGAGAAAGGAGGAATGTCAAGAAAGAGGTAAGAAGGGGAGGCTCCGCCGAAAGGGCGATGAACACCCGCCCCCTTTTGGGGTGAGGTTCATCGAGGTCCATCGATGAAGCCAGAAGAAGAACTAAGGCGATGGAAACTGAGGCAGAAGAAAAGTCAGGAACAAAAGGACCAATAGAAGAAGTAGGAGCAGAAACAGAAACAATAGGCTCCTGCCCAGTCTTCTGCAAGGCTGTGTGATCCTTAGCCAGAGCCTTTCGTCGGCACTTACGCTCACACGCAAACCGGTTACGTCGACTGTGGGAGCTAGAAGGCACGGCCTGAGAAGCGGTCAAGGGCTTCTGCTCTACCACAGGAGCAACCTCTGCAACAGTCGCCAGTGGAAGGGTGGTCTCCTTAGGAGGAGCAAGAGGAGCAAGAGACACAAAAGCAGAAAGAGAGACAAACATTTCAATGGCAGGCCTCTTTCCTTTCTCTACCTTAGGGGCAGGTGGAGGAAAAGGCAGAGGCCACGGAGGCCGAGACGCTGGAACAACCCCACGAGAAGACCTCCCCCTTACCATACAAAGTGGGTCAAGGCACCGTGGGTAAGACAAGAAGCTGAAAAAATTTGGGGCTTCGATTTCCACAACATGGGCACCTTTCATTTTTCTGTGCTATGCACAATAGCAAGAACAGAGGATGCCACCAAGGGCTGAGAAGAGGAAGTAGAAGGTGCAAAAGAAAATGAAATAGAGGAACTGGAGGGGGAAGGCCCGAGGGCAAGAGCAAGCTTGTCATTCCCCATTGAAGAGGCAAAAGACAAAGCATGTTGTTGTGCGTGCAGATAGGCCTTCAAAGAAACAGCATAAGGAGATGGGGGAAAACCACCTTTTAGCGTTGCGCCCCCAATCTTGTATCTGCAATAAGCTCTATACAAAAGGTCTCGCCTATAAGTGATGTGTCTGACTGGGACAAGCCAAAAGTGGTCAAGGGAGAAGCACCCACGTGCTACCAATAGTTTGTATCCAGTGTCTTGGACAACTTGCACGGTACCCTCGTGGGGATACTTCAAACATTTGTGGATCACGGAAGCAACTACATTCCTAGAGGCCAGCCATGGAATGCCCAGCCTTGCTCTGAATAAGTCAAACTCCAAAATCACAAAAAAAGAGACATCCATAGCCTTAGGTCCTACTAGGACCGACAGAGAAATAGTGCCCATACGCACAATAGAAAACCCATCGTGTGTGCAAAGGGTAGCTTATAACTCATCATATTTCTCCTTATGTAAATTATTGATAAAGAGAGCCTCCTCCGTAATGACGTTCACACGACTCGACCAATCAACCATAACACTCGTTACAACATTACCATTGATGCGAGTGGGAACGTAAAGCAAAGAGGGTTCCTTGTTTAGAGGTAGATCATGTGAGGTGAATGTAATGTCAGGGACAACATTCACACGGTCTACAGGAGGAATATGAGTGAATGAGACTACATTTACATATTCAAATGGGGTGAAATCAGAAGACGATGAAAGAGTAACTAAATTAGCCAAGTGTGACAGGAAAGGATCTGTGTATATCTCTAGCTGGTTGTTCGGCTTCGCTACAAAATTATCAGAATTATGTTTTCCACCATCGAGGTGGATAGTCCCATCATCGATGCGGTACTAAATCACATGACGCAGGCAAACACATCTATCAACGTCATGTCCAACAACTCGGTGGTATTGATAGAACTTCCAGGAGTTGTACCATTCAAGACACGGCTCAGACAATGGTCGAATCTCTAGAAAATTTATTATTTTATCTTTCAATAATTTTTGCAGGATACTATTATATGATTCTGATAATTCAGTGAAAGTTCTATTACGTCCTGGAGCATTTTTGTCTGATGGAACAGAGACCATGTTTGCCACAACCTTGTTCTTACCAGAGACTGACACGACTGACCAGTTATCCTAGTGGGCGCGCAAGGATGAATCCCTGTACTGAACAACCGCTTGATGGTATTCTCGCAAAGGAGCACACAGATGCGCAAAATAAGGATATTCCATTAAAATAAACTTTTCTTGCAGCGCAGGCTGCAAGTTCCCAATAAGCACTTTTTTGAACATCAGAATCAAGCAACGCATAGGAAATTTGAGCAAATATAGCCTGATACCAAGCTATGAATTCAGTTAATTTCTCATGAGTCCCCTACTTGCATTGGACGAGATCATTTAACATGATCTTCAGCCCAATGTTGGCCTAGAACTGTTGGAGAAACTAATTAACTAGCTGGTCGAAAGAGAAAATAGAATTGTCAGGGAAGGCACAATATCATTCCAAGGCAGCATCCTTGAGAGAGCACAGGAATAGCTTGGTCAAGAGTGCATTGTTATGGAAGAAATCAGTACACAGTGCATTGAAGGATGAGACATCCCTCCACGGATTCCCACGACCATTGTACGTATCGAATTTCAAAATCTCCACTCCTGAGGGATAGGAATGTTTAGAATGGAGATAGAAAGAGGACTACAATGGGAAAAAGGTTGAAACATAGGCTGGGAGGAAGAATTGGTCAGATTCACTAACTGATTTTGCATGCGCCCAATGTTCTATAAAAGAGCATTGAAGACTGTATCAGCAGACAAGGTATGACCGACAAAACCACCAACGCCCGCACTAGCAAAGCACCTAACACCCACACCACCAAAGACACCAACACCAACACCAAAAGAGGTGCTACCACCAACACCAAAAGAGGCACTGACACCAGCACCAAAAATAGGGATGCTCTGAAAGTGTGGAATAACTAAAGCCCAAAGGTACCTTATTTACTTTGACAGTGCAACTCTGCTCAAGTACAATTTGGTGTTAGTGAAGGGACTCGCGTCAGTCATGCACACCGACACCACGAGCATTGGGATTTCCAACTATTTTCAAGTGATCTATGATCCCACATCTTGAGTAGCAACCAAGGTAGAGGTGTAGGAGGGAATGTGGGTCTCTACAATATCGGCAATACCACAAAGAAGCTCTAGGCCCCTTCAATCTTTAGTTAATACCTCTTTCAAATTTTCAACCACAAGAGGCGCTTGGGCAAAAGCATTATCTCCTACAAGGAATCCCACAAGCTCTATGAGTCTCAACTCTAAGATGTAAACTTGATCTGCAAGGACCCTAAGAGCAATGTCATTGTCCAAAGAGGACGCGGAGGTAGAGGGTGAGGCAAAGGGTAGGAACATGAATTGTAGTTTCATTGACAGGAGGAGTGTACCCAATAAAAAGCCCAACAATGAACTCCCCAAAAGACGGACCGGTACGGGGAGGACCGAACCTCCTAGATCCCATATCTAAATTTTGATAGCTCCTAACAACGTGGTCGGAGGTAGTTGACTAGGTCGGGTTCACCAAAATTTGAAGGAGGGGATTTGCTACTCCCAACTCCCAAGACATGTTGAATATTTTGTCATTGATGTCAAAGGTACATGGTTTTTGAATGTTTTGAGTTTTGGTTACCTGTGTTCCACGTGATGATCTCAATGCTTACAACTTCACTAGTTAAGTCTATTTGGATAAGACAAGGGAGTTGTCTATTTTTATTAGAAGCCAAGTGTAGGCCCTTAGCTTATCGCCGCTATGGTGGAGACTATTGTTGACCGAGTTATGATTTGAAATACTGAGTCAACAGTTTCATTAAAGACACAAAGGTCCGCAATATTATTTTTGGAGTTGACTCATTCTATCAACCATTGCCAAGTCAGCTTTGATTTGTCAGTGGTCGGGCCATTTCTCTTGTAACAGCTTGCTACTTGTATCTTGGTAGGTCAACTTATTTTGGATTATAAGTGTATGTGGCAGCTAATGGTAACGTCGAATTCATTCATCTCTGGGCGTCGAGTCTATTCTTTCTGACATGTTTGCCCGTTTCTTTTATTTCTATGTGATTTGCTTCAAATGTCGGTATGTTGGGTGGCGATAATTATTTCATGCTTTTGTGGAGACCAAAAAATGGAATGTGTATATACCTTTTTAATGATGGCGGCTTGTTTGTCATTGGTGACAGCTTGTTTATGGTCTGTATCTATTTTGAGCGACAGATTATGAGATATTTTGTGCACATTCACTATCATTTTTCTATGGCGCCTGGGTTGAATTCGAGTACAAAGGATTTTTTGGAGGATATTGCATTGAGTGAAGGAGACGTGGTTTCTTGAAAAAGACCGTGGTCTGAAGATTTCATTAATCCTCTGTCGTATTGTTAACAAAAATATCCATTTGCATTTATTTTTGAGGAGACATTTTTTGTTGAAGTGGGGCTGAGTATGCGTTTTGACTTAGTGCTCATATCGATGGTATATCTTTTTGAATGGCTTGACAAAGAATTGTGTATCAATGCACAAAATCATGAGAAGTGTGATGTTGCTGAATATATCGAGCCTTCATGAGTGGAGGATGTGATTAAAAGAAGAAAGCTATTGCTACTATTTTAATGGATATACATGATGGGGTCGGGCTGCATATGGTGTTTGTCATGCTCAATTCATAGATACACCATGATCGCATAAGTTAATTCTTTTGGTGTATCCATATTTGGTGATGCCTTTACATTGTGTTTGAGTCGCTTTTGGTGATAGGACGTGGTTCTTAAAAAGAGGCCATTGCTATCTTTCTTTGTGTGCACGAGCTGTGAATTATGTGAGCTGCTGACCATAGTTGTGCGCATGAATTTTTGGGTTGGTTGAATTAAGTAAAAAGATATGAAGATGTTACCATTTGAAAATAAAGAATCTTCAGCAGCATTCAGTTTTTGTGATGATTTTGTATTGTTTTTGAGACATGCATGTTTAGGTGTGTGCATCTGAGAAAAGTTGATTCTAAGGTGGTTGTGCAGCTGTTTCTACTTCCTGGCATAGAGTTTAATACTTCTTGGCACTATTTTTGCTAGAGCTTGTGAATCATTATTGGTGTCATGTAGCCTCATCATGTTGAATTTGAGTTTTTGATTGAAAAAGGTTTTTGAGTTTGGATAGTATTTATGCAGAGCATGAGCCTCTCAGTTCATGTATAGGTAGCAAGATTGCAGCATTACAGTGTTGTGATGTTCTTCAATGAGTTGGTGCTCACGCTGAAGTTGGTGCTTCAGTTGTTCAAAGTTGGTGTTTTGAGGAAGTTGGTGCTTCCAGTGAGTTGGTGCTCACTCTTGTAATTTGGAGATTGTAGTCTCCTTGGTTGGTGCCCTTTTGAAGTTAATAAAAGCTTAGTTCTACCATGGTTTTTTACCCGAAAGGGTTTTTCACGTGATATCGGTGTTCATCTTGTCTAATGTTTGTTGTTACTATTTTGATTGTTGATTCATATGGTTTTGAGTTTTAAAGTTTTAAAATACTGATTCACCCCTCCCCCCCTCTCAATATTTTTTGTGTGCGCTTCAAGACAAACGGGGTCTAAAGGGAGTGAATTGCCCTCAATCACCTCAATGACAAAGGCCAAAAGACGGGAGGACAAATGAAGGAAAGACTAATCTATGTTTTTGGGTTTTCAGGATGAAGGACTTCACAAATCGAATGAACAAACCATGGAGGTCTTAGGTAACAGACCAACTGCCTCTCGATCAAAGGACGGCAACGCGGGAGACGAACAACAGCAAGGTGCGCTATCGTCTCAGGGACATGCTGGTGTCTCATACGAACAAAGAGTAGAGTCTACAATCCAAAACACTTGGAATTTGTTGACTACCCGAATGCTAGAATCCGACAGTTTAACAAAAAGTAACAGACTGCTATAAATGCATAAAAAGATAACTAGTACAACAAGAAGAATACTATAAATGAAAGATAAACTAACTATGAATGAAATGACAAGTAGACAAAGAGGGAATTGCAACTCACGGTAGGTCCAGTCTCCTACAAGCTCCACGTGAACAAGATCCTAAACACAAGGAGACGAGAAAATGTTGAGGCTGCTTTTCGGAGCTTGCCTCAGTCAAACCCCCGCTTTGGTGTTTCCACCTCCACAGACAACCGGATAGACCACAATGTAGAAAAGATGCTAAAGGAAATAGTAGACAAAACGTATAGAAAGCAAATACAACAATATGTTAACTATAACATTGATAATGCAATAAAATAACAAAGCGTTACCCTCCCTTCTATAAGCGTGAAGGAGCCGGGAGGAACGATGAGAGTTTCAAGAGCGCGAGACGATCATGCTAGAGCAACATAGAACTTGAAACCTGTAAGAAAATGGTGTAGAGAGAAAGGGAGCAAGAATGAAGTGGAAGAATTTAGAGTGAAATGAGTAAAGTTGCAAGAATGAAGATTAGAATGAAGAATTGAGTTGAATGGAAAGAAAAACTATGTTCAAAATGGTGTAGAGAGAAAGGGAGCAAGAATGAAGTGGAAGAATTGAGAGTGAAATGAGTGAAGTTGCAAGAATGAAGATTAGAATGAAGAATTGAGTTGAATGGAAAGAAAAACTATGTTCAAAATGGATGTTTGGAGGCAAAAGAGTCATTTTCGAGCAAGTCTGCAATCACAAGGAGCGTTACACTTCGCAAGTAACAAGAATTGTAACATCCCAACGTCCTCTGACCTGAGAATATGCCAAGAACACTCGCACGGCGCAGAAGCATCCTAGTCAAAATTCCCTTCACCAACAGAAAACGACAAGGTATGGAAAGGACAAAAGGCTTAGAGTGGCAAGATTTAGCATTATCAATTTTATAAAGCTAAAGTAAGGGTATGTTATGGGAAATTGCACTAGGGTGCAATTTTACGCCATAACAAGACCATTTTATATACACGAAGTGAAAGAGCAGAGCTACATGGCATAATATACAAGGATGTCGAGAGCAAATAGAAATTGAAGCTACAGGCTTCAAGTGGACGTAAGCAACATGATCTAGTACAAATTGATGATGCAGATGTCAAGCAAGCCAAAAGTGATGAAGGATCATACATAAAAAAGTTAAATTATTAAATGGATGACGAAAGCAAACATAATAAATGTGGCCCACAATATTAAAAGTCTTCCTTAAAGAAAAATAGAATCTAATAAAAATTGAAAATTATGAAATCAACAATTTTCAAGCCCCTAATGTTATAAAGATTTTTACAAATGACATTTAACCACTGAAGTGCATTCTCAACCCCTATATTTACAACTAACTCTTCAAATGGACTACCCCCTATAAATCCATGTATGTCTACCTCCTCTTGAAATGGGCAGCCCTACCTCTATCAATCACTTCTCTATCTTCCTCCATGCCCCCAAAAACAAACCTTAACATATTCAGCCTAATTCCACACAGCTGCTCTACTCTTCTTCTTTGGTTTAAGACAAAAATTTCTGCAAGACATGAGTGGGCACTTGCACATGTACAACCCCCTTCCCTTAAGCATAATAATCATGAATAATCTAAGTACATTTTTACCATACGTCAACCCTAACTCCTCTTGGCTAAAGGAGGGATCTCAGTTAAGCCCTTGAAGCCTAACCTATCACTCCTCATAACAGTAACAACTCTTCCTGCAGTCATCCACATCCTGCATATGCCATGAAATCCCTTTGAACCACCCCTTCTCAATATATCTCAGTTAAACCCTTGAGCCTGACCTATGACCCCTCATAACAGTAACAACTCTTCCTGCAGTCATCCACATCCTGCATATGCAGTACAATCCCTTTGAACCACAAAATCTCAATCTGCAAAATTTGGGTTTTTTCTCTTAAAAATACATCTGCCTTCAATTGTGAAGATTTGAATACTGTTGACGATAACCCCTTTAAGTAATTGTATGATATCTTGAATCGCCTGTGCATCAGTCCCCGTACAACAAATGCATGACTAAAGTAAATACTTAAAATAAAAAAAGATAATATAGTAGCAAAGAAGAGGTTTTATTGCAAACAAAATTTGTTGGAATAACTGTTTTAGCTGAGTTGCAGAGCTCAAGTGTGAAAGAAAATAACAAAATAGTGATAAATGAGTACATTGACGTGAAGAAATTCAGAGTGCAGAAATTTTATATAAACTTTGGAAAGGGCAAGTCCGAGAACTTTTTTAAATGTTTGAGCAAGAAGAAGAAATGATTTCAAACCAACATACAAGGGATTGAAAAAAAAATTATCAACAAGCTAGAAAATGAAAGCAGTAAAGGTGAAACATCCACTTGCTTGTTCCAGTCATTTTAATTAATTTCACCCTCTATTGACCAAAATTCTTTGGTCAACAAATAATGCATTGAAATTCTTTTTAAGCAACAAAACTAGAAAACAAAGGAAGTACAGGTTAAACACCTATTTGCTCTTGTTAGCAATTTGGATTAACTTCACCATCTCTAGACCAAAAATTTTTGATTGAATACCAATATAGGAAGGTTTTAGAACTCAAAACGCCTTCATTAGTCGACCAAAGCCATTGGTAACGAGTATTTCATGTATGGGGATAAAACTATTGGGTAATGGAGCCCATGGTTTCCTTAACACCAATTTCCATAGGAGGCAGTTGTGTCAATGTTTGTTTCTACAGCAGCCCAACTGATAGAAATGTAAAAGCTGTCTAACAAGGGGAGTCATTTTGTAACCACCAAAATGAATGCATAAATGTCAGTTTGCTTAAAGCAGCAGTTTCACCCAAAGATGTTGTACAAGAAAAATACCTACAGAACAGCATTGTCTCTTGTGAGAGTCCTATGTGAGGACACTACTAATATAGGATAAAATGACAAATCTTCAGTTGTGGATATAAGTGTTACATGTGAGTGATGAGGGTGTGGAGAGTGACCAAGATCAAGAGTTGATTGTCGAAGGAAAAAGGAGTAGAGAGTTGACTGTATGACCAAACAGCAGTACAATAATATTGTATTGGTTCTAATTGTACTCTTTTTTATATTTTATCCATTCTGTGGCCATAACAAAATTAAATAAGCTGTAAAATTAATGCTTCCAGCAGGTTTTTCCCACACGGGTTTCCAAGATAAAATTCAATGTGTCAATCATCTTGCAACTGTTTCCCATTCTTGTTTATAATGCTGCAGGTACTGTCCATGCTTCCTTTACAGCACAGCACTAATTCTAGTCTCTGAGGATTCTACTGTCCATGCTTCCTTTACAGCACAGCACTTAATTCTAGTCTCTGAGCATTCTACAGCTATCATTGTTAAAGTAAATTCAAGTAGAACAACAATTGTGTTTGCAATACAAAGTACGTGTGTCTCTTCATCTTGTTTAATCCACGCCCTCCACCCTCAATCCATATTCTGTTTCTGCTCTCAGTATACCAGTTTCTCCACACTCACTATTCCCTGCCTACAATAACAATGTGCCCCCTGCGATAATCCCATGCTTGCCACTTATTTCTATAAACCTTCCCCTATTGTTATCCACCATTGCAAAAAGCAAGGGATTCCTAATCCAATCCATGGCTCCCATGAAAAGCAACTCAAAAGCCCTATTCATGGTTCCCATACCATGTCCCGCAACTCACAGGTCTCTATTTGCAGCCTCCTGTGTGTAGAAAAGTATGCAGACTGCATAGATGCAGTAGATCCTGCCTATTTGCCTGCCAAGGTTCTTGAGTTGGCTGGAAACGCTGCACAGGATTGATAAGTTTAAATTTTCCTTCAAACTTTGGAAATATATTTTATTGCATATAGTCATTTTTTGGAAGAAAACCTTTTTCCAAACAAAAAAGCAAAAATTTTTACTTTGGAGTATTTTGGAGGATAGTTAAAAGATATTAATTCATAAAAGCTGGCAGAAATATTTTCATGTGAAGATTTTTTATGACTTATTTAAATATTGCAAAACAAGTCGTTTTGGTGCAATCAAAATTGAAACAAATTTGAGTGTTCAGTATGCGTGGTGACTTTTGGTTCACACCTACGAGTAATGTTGTCACATTTGAACTACTGCATCCAACGCCTAACATAGTTGCAACAACAATGTCTATAGCATCAATTCTATAAATTGCCAAGGAGAAATAAGTACATAAAAAATCTCATTTCCCCCCATTCTCTATGTAATGTCCCCTATTTGGGATATTCCTAGATTTTGCCCTAAAAACACAATTTCAACCAAAATAAGAAATGTAATACATTTAAGATTATAAATTTACTAATTGAAATGCCCTTTATAAGATATAAATCTTGGTTTAGTTCCTGCACACAATACTAGTCACTAGAAATTGACATTAGCTCATAAGCCATGATAATATATATATATATATATATATATCCATGCACGTTAGTCGCATCAAAATTCTAATTAATGCAATAGCCATTCCAATATGGATTCCCATAATAATCTTATTAGGAATTAATTGAAATGCTTGCAAACCGCAGTCTCAAGGTTGGTCGCCCTTGTACTACAAGGGCATGGAAGGTGGGCCGCCCTTCCATCCCTCAGTCCACCTTGGAGGCTGGTCGTCCTTCTTGATCAACCTCGGATAACTAATCAACCTCCCAGCCCATGAGGCCTAATCCCCTATGGGTGGCATGATTGATAAGAGCATGAAGACTACCTCCGTTCCACCAAGCCCGAGAGCACACATATGCCTCCTAGCCCACGAGGGTTGGTGCACTTGATGCCGAGTGTGTTGGGCCTTCACCTCTCATGAACTTGAAAGGTTGATCGGGCTTCCTGTTTTGCAATCCATTTCTCTAAATTCAAAATAGGTTATTATACAAATCTATTATCCCATATTCATAATAAAGGAAGAATCATGATTACTTAAAAGGATCAATAATTGTTGTAAGCATCATTATTAAATTTAAAACTTACAATAATCTTCTTGCTAGAAAATGATATTTATTCCAATAGATTTCCAATTCTCACTTCTCTTTTTCCAATCTACTTCCTTGATCCAATTTCCTTGCTTAATGTATATTCAATCCCTTATTCCTCACTCACATCTTATATCTTCATGCCTTCACGAAAAGAGGCATCTTTTTGAAAAGGGATAACCCTTTGAGAAGACACAACTCTTAGTTATGCTAATCGTTGTCTTTTGAAACTATATCAATTTCTGCCTTTAATGCTTGATATCTTTTCTCAATAGCTGCCCATAAACCAATGGTACATGGGAACACGTGCCCTGGGATTTTGGCCCTCGTACCCATCCCAGGGATGGGGGACACCTTGGGGACGTTTCCCAGGCATCTCCAAAATAAATAAAAATTCAGGGACATTTCAGATTGAGGGGGACGTCTCAGGGATGGCAAGGGAACGGCCGATCGTCCCCTTTTATACAGCCACTTTTTGCATAAAAAAAAGAGCTCCAAAATTTAAAAAGGTTTTTTTCTTTATGTTTTAAGATGGACCCCACAACCTTTCAACCCTAAAATGCAACATAAAACTTGAGGCATTTGACTTCATTTTAACATTCCAAAAAAAATTTGCAGCTAAGAGCAAAGTGAGAAAAGAAAGAGGAGGGGTTGAAGGAGCTGTTCGAGAAGAAAAACCAGCATTCAAGTGCAAAAAAGGAGAGCATTAAGTCAGCAACCAGCAAGAGAAGTGAAAGAATTAAGTGATTCTTCCATTTCTTTTCTTTCTTTTCCAATTTTTTTTAAGTTTAAATAATGAAATGTATGATTTTTTGTGTTTTTTTTTTATTTTCAGATTGCAATAACCAAACATAACAAAATGAGCAGCAGTAGTGAAGGTAGTGGGCATGTTGAGAGGGAAGAAGTAAATGAAACCCAATCAGTTTAAGGGGGACAGCCTCAAACAAATCCATTTGAATGCCCTTCCAAAGATTTTAAAAAATATGCAAAAGGCCTTTTTAATCCTAAAAAACTTTTCTTCAATTAGCAACACGCCTACACCAAAACAAAGGGAAAAACACGAGGGGTAGTAGATTGTGGCAATGTCACATTTGTAATGATAAATTTTATGGGAGCTACACAAGAGTCTATTCTCATCTATTGGGTTATACAGACCATGGGGTCAAGGTTTGTCCAGACATAAAAGATTTTGAGAGGATAGAGTGTTATAGGTTGCACATGGAGGCCGAAGGACAGTCTATGGGGCAGCCAATGCAAACACAATCCATACATTCAGTCACACCTATGCCCTCTATGTTTGGTAGTCCTAGTGTTGGTAGTGGTAGTACTAGTAGTGTTGTTTATGTTTCCACAAAAGGGAAGAGGAAGGCTAGTACTTCTAGTGAACAGCCAAATACAGATGCACGTATGTTCAATGTGCATGCACGAGATGTGGCAGAGTCCTCCATTGACAATGTTTTCTATGCCCATGCCATCCCATTCCATGTAGCACGTTCTCCCTACTTCAAACAAATGTTTAAAGATGTGGCAGTTGTTGGTACCTCATTCACCCCCCTTGGAGAAAATAAACTACGCACTATACTCCTTGACAAAGAATATTCTAAGGTGAGTGTGGTGATGGAGACTTATCAACATCATAGACACATGTACAGCTGGTTCATATTTCCTTAGAGCCATTGATTGTCCTAAGAAGCGCAAGGATGCAGAATTCCAATTTCATATTTTGAGAGATACCATAGAGAAGGTTGGGGCAGCCAATGTTCTGCAAGTGATCACTAATTCAGCACGTGTGTGCAAATTAGCAAGTTTGATGGTTGAGAGTGCTTACAAGCACATCTTTTGGACCCCTGTAAGAAAGTACCCTGTTATGAGTTAAATCACACCAAGTTTTAAGCACTAATTTTTTCAATTCACCAACTGTTCCTTTCAGGCATTTCGTCAAACAGTTGATTGCATTTGTACTTTGTTTGCTTTTGCAATTGTTTTTGATTGATTGGTCTAGAAATCAATGTAATATTACATTCCTTATTTCCATATATACATATCATTCAATACAGAAATGATAGAGAGCATAAACGGATGTTCAACAACTTGAATTTAATATTACCAAGAAATGCATAGTGATAAACATTCTGTCCAAATTAAAAGATAAACAACTGTCAACTGTGAATTGTCTAACCTGATTGATTACCAACTATCTACTGAGGTCCACTTTTCCCAGGCTGCACCGATCATCATACATAATGCAATACTCTTTGAAAACTCCAGCTCGCAATTCCTAAATAGCCTGTTATGACTTCTTAAATGCTAGTCACTGTCGGAAAACTATGAAACTCCCACTTTCCTGAATGATGCAGCTCTGAAGGCACAGTCTTGACATTAGACGAGTGAGGTAAATTGAGATTGACGGAAATGACAAGCATAAAACAGCCCCAAGTTATATACTAATATCTTGAATATCTTTTGAATATTGAATGGGTGACAGATGGAAAATAAGTGCCATGGATTTCTTTAGTGCTTTCCCTGAATCACATGACTCAATGACTGAAACCCAACTCTCTTTAGTATTCACATTGCTTTTTAATAGATGGCTTCAAACCATATCAAATGGTCGACGAAATTTTCAAAGAAAATGTTTACTTCCAAGCAACTCCTGATATGTTCTTGAACTCCCGATAATCTTCTTGGCTTAACAACAAGTAAAGAAGGAGATGTGGCAAAATTGTAATATCAAACCCAATTATTCTCCAACAGAGATCATAATCAAAACTTCTCGTTTCACCACAACATTAACTTCTTTTTTAGATGAACTCCTCCATCATTCACTAGCAACGATATATTCTGAAGGTAAATCAAATCTTTCACGACTCTACAGCACAAAATATAAACCATCCCAACAAAGATTCTGCTACAACGAATTCATATACGCCCAACACCAAATACTGTCTCTTGACACTAAGTCACAAAGGGCGAAGCTTCAGAGTCGTGGCGCCGTTTCATATTCTTCCCATTCACAAACACATCACCTTCCAAATTGCTACTTTCAAAACTTAAATCAACTTGAAGCCTTCAAGATTATAAAGATCGCTAGGCAAATATCTCCAATGTTGCGTTACTTCATATGGATACAGTGCTCGTTCTAGATGCGACTCCACCTTTGAAAGTGTCTTGACTCTCTGGAGAAGTAACGTCTTTGTCTAGAGTTGGCAGAACAAAGGTTTACAGATCTTCAATTTCTCAATCTACCGATATACCTATAACCGGCAGACTCAAACCATTACACGAACTGTAGCCTCATCTTCTTGTGTTTGCTCACTTTGCCAAGATCAATAATTGCACATCTTAATTTATCTTTGACATTCTTCATAAACTGGAGACTCTCGACTTTACCAAGCAGAGGAAAGGCACTGGACTGTTTTTTCAATGCTTGTAATTCCAATTTCTAGTTCTTACCCTGAAATTCTCTCCTATTCAAGAGCGAATGGCCCTTAACTTCAATTCAACACTAAATCAATTCTAATTACTCTTCAGAAATTAAACAAACCTCTAAATTTGGAATTTGTTTTCATATACTGCTAAAACCCCAAATTTCATGAAAAAATTCGGACTCCATCACTATTCAAACTCCAACAAATTTCATTTGCAAACACTTCCAGCAATGAATTGATATCACAATCTATTCAATACTGACTCTAAAAATTTCTTCAAATAAACCTCAGAAAATTAACACAATGAATTCTCAACACAGCCTCTGAAGTAGGACTGTTAGCAAATCATCTAGGAAATATCTTTCAATTCCAGAGATGATATTCTCTATGAGAAGAGAACTCTGTCCTCACAAAGTTCTAGAAATATCCAGCCAAACCTATTATCAAAAACCAATTCCAACCTGCTGAAATGAACTCCCTCAATTCTTTTATTTTCCTCCTCCTTGTAACTCTTGGTGACTATTCATATTTCTTTTCTCTTTTAATTTTCAATTGTGACTTAATTTCAAATTTGCATTTAATATGTCACATAAATATAATATTATTTAATTAATAATATTTCCTTTTGAATAAACAACTGGAGGAAAATATTAAATAATTAAAATAATATTATATTTCTCCATGAAGTAAAAAACGGAACATTACAACCCCTTGTGTTCATGCGTTGAACAACGCATTGAAAGACATAGGGAAGATAGATTGGGTGCACCAAGTGGTTGTAGAGGCTAGAGATATTCAGATGTTTATTTGCAACCATCACACTCACTTGCTCTCTTTAGGAGATTTTCAAAGAAGGAATTTCTCAAGCCTATAAGACAAGGTATGCCAGCTATTTTACTTTGTTAGAGAGGATTCTTGAGGTGCAGGAGGCTCTACAGTTGATGATGGTTAATTCAAAGTGGAATAGATGGTCTATGACAAGCACTGCAGAAGGGAGAAGCATCATACAAAAAATTCTTGATGATATTTGGTGGTCCAATGTGAGGTAAAAAATTGTCATTGATTGCTGATATAAATAAAATATGATTTTATTATTAATATTTTTTGATTTTGTAAGTTCTAACTTGTCTTTTTTCAAATTTTTGTTTGCAGATATATTTGCAATTTTGCTCCATCATTTCACCAGTTGTGGATGTCACTAGATATGCTGATACAAACTCTCCAAGTCTTGGAAATTTATGAAACATTTGACTCCAAGTCTTAGAGACAAACTATGGAATAGAATGGATGAGCTAAATATACCAAACGTATATAGGGCTGCGGTACATAGACTTTATGAGCAGGTTAGAGCTAAAATCAGAACAAGTGAAGGTATGTATGAATGTTTTGGCAATGATATTGGGATCAAACAGGGTGGTCCTTAACCCCCACTCTTTTTGGGCTATACATTGATAAACTAGAAGATTGGTTAAACAAAGCTGGTGAGGGGGGCACTCAGTTGGCGGGTTATGTGGTGAAGTTGCTGCTATATGCAGATGATCTTATCTTAATCTCAAAAACTGCCCATGGTTTGAGGAGTCTTTTTGAAGGCCTTGGATCTTTTTTGTCAAGAAGTTGGAATGCAAGTGAACACTACCAAGACTAAAATCATGATATTCTCCCTAAAGAAGAAAAGGAATCAAGATAACTTCCTTTTTGAAGGCAGCCCCTTGGAGATATGGGATTGATTTTCATTATATGCTCAGCTGGGAGACTAGTAGAACAAAAAGGATACAAGGGGGTTGGAAAGCTTCTTTCTTACTTCAAAACAGGTGCAGGAAAGTTGAACTTTGGGATTGGAAAACCAAAAAAACCCTCTTTGGTTTGTTGGTCACGCTGGTGGTTCTCTATGGCTGCGAAGTTTGGGGCAGCAGCATGTCAAAGTATAGATGGAGACATTTAGAAAGAATCCAAAAGCACATGATCACTTGCAACCTCAAAGTCAAAACCACAGTCCCTTATGAAATTCTCTTGGCTGAATCAAGAACCTTACCTTTGGAGGCGTCGGCCATAACTCACTTGCTAAACTATCAAAAGAAGGTTGAGAACATGGACAACCACCATTGGCCCAAAGTGGTTGCGAAGGAAGTTTTAGGCCGCAGAAAGAAAAAATGGATGAAACAAAATAACAAATGGTTGAGCAAATGGGACATAAACTTGCATGATTGTCCTCACACCAATGAGGAAATTAAAATTTATGTCACAAAAAAGTTCTTGGCTGCCATGTGGACAAAGCAGATTGGGCGAAAGAAAGCTCACTATGTCAAAGAGTTCAATCCAACTTGGGAGCACGAATATAAAACTTATTATGGTGCTGCTATTAAGGGTAAAGCAAGGTTGCTAATAGCTCAGTTGAGGACCGGGTTGCATCATCTTAGGAGTGAAACCGGAAGGTGGACTATACCTAAAGAAGTGTGGGAGGATAGAATTTGCATGTTTTGTAGCAAAGGGGTGGTAGAGTCGGAATGGCATTTTATTATGGAGTGCACGGCATATGAGGATATTCGTAGTCAATATGAAGGCAATTTGAAGATCGACAACCTGCACAAGCTATTTGACGAAGAAAAAATCATTAGGACTGCTAGCTTTCTGATCAAAATTCATACTAGAAGATACAGCATTGAAAAGAATTTGGAGATTTTGTAGTTTTGTGGTTCTCGGTCCCTTAGACTTTTGGTCTTGTGGACGAGATTAAAATCCCTCATTCACCCTCATTCATTCATTCATTCATGCTTGAAAAAATGAAGAAAACAATTTATGATAGGAATCCTAATTCGAGATTATATGAACACCCCACTTCATATGGAAGCCTTTGCTCTTAATCCCAAATGGTATGTACCAAGGCCTGGTAGGCTACTTCCTCGTGATGACGATAAGGTGAAAGATGGGTTTATTAAGGCCCTTGCAAAAATGTATTCAGTTGAGGAGGCGAGCATACTTCGTACACAATGGACTGACTTTTATAATTTTTGTGGTCCAACATTCAACAAACCAAAGGCCAAGGTAGATAGAACTACACTAGCTCAAAGGGATCCTATTGAATGGTGGTCATGGCATGGGAAGGATGCACCACAATTGAGGACACTTGCTATTCACCTCCTTTCACACGTAATGCATTAACATAATTTATCAATTTGATTAGTGTTGAACATTTATATAATCATAATTGAATGTCCTAATTAGTAAATTAGTAAATTACTAATTTATATAATTTATTAATTTGATTAGTGTTGAACATTTATATAATCATAATTGAATGTCCTAATTAGTAAATTAGTAAATTACTAATTTATTTTTCGCCTCCTTTCACAAGTTGCTAGTTCCTCTGCTATAGAGAGGAATTGGTCCACATACAGCTTTATTCACTCTATCAAAAGGAATAGGCTAACCTCTAGACGAGCAGAGAAATTAGTGATTGTGCATAGTGTTTTGCGACTCCAAGATCGTCAAACTCCATAGTATCGATAGACTACAACGTTATGGTGGGATGTTGATCCAAAGGACGCCGCCCAAATTGATGAGGAGACACAGGAGGGATTGATTGGAGTTCCATCACATGAACCGGTCTCTCATACTCATAGTGGTAGTGACTCAGACTTAGTCTGATTTTGATGCAATGTTGGTAGATGCCGAGTAGAGGCAGCCATCATACTTTCTATTACTATGCTTTGGACATTTTTGACTGTCATTTTGACATTTGCAATGCTAACTTGTAGCCTTTAGGCATTTTATTTTAATAAACATATATCATATGCACATTGACAATTTGACTCTATAATGTATATGTCAATATGATTAGTGATTACATTTGCAACTTTATCAATGTTCATTGTTATGATTATCATTACTCATGAATATCTAAAATTTGAAATTTCCCTATATTATTAAAATATATAAATATATATAGTCGTCCCCTGCCATCACCAAAAATCCTCTAAAAACATCTCGTCCCTGAAACGTGTTCCACTGTCCCACCATCCCCCCGTATTGGAAACTTGGTGGAACATAGCCATAAACAAATCTTAATTGTGGCTCTTAATGAATTGCCATCCTCTTGTTATTAATTGTTGGCTTTTCATAAAGTAACCGCTGCCTCTATACACATCAAACACTGCTCTCCTTTCCTTAATGATATTCAATGCACTTTCTTTCTAATATATTCATGGTTCTTCTTTTTCATTAATCATTTCCATAATCCATATTTAGTGTAGGCGATTTCATAAATATATATTTGTCTTGGCAAAGGTGATCGGCCAAGAAAGAATTAAATATTTATTTTATTTGTCTTTTAAAATACAAATAGGGAGCCAATGTAGACATAGATTTGAAATTGCATAAATCACAAGCGCCAATGTGAATGAGGGTTTGCCAGCACTTAGGAGATAATCATTTTGAAATAATGTGATCTGCTTGTTGCAATTCCATTTATTGGAGAGGGCATGACACGCTACCCATACTCTTTTGTTAGAAAATAATCCTGACAATAAGAAATTCTAAACATATAGGGAAGTTATGCCCACATACAAGGATTTCTTTCTAAGCAAGTGTCAATGACAGAACAAACCTTTTCCATGTGCTGCCTAAGTGCCACATACCACTCTACTCTCACATGCTTTAATGTCCCTTTCACATACCAATAGGTATACCAAAAGGACTAACTTCTTCCACGCACCAATGGAGATATAGCAAGGGTGAGCATATCAAGAGATTTGTTATATCAGTCCAGTTGTCTATAGAATGGGAAACCTGTCGGAGTGATAAGGAACCTATCCATCTCCATTGATGGCAAAATGCATTCAATAAAAATTATAAAATCAATAGTTGGTATAACAACAATGAAGGGGAGACTAGCCGAAATGGTCAAGGAAAGTTAAGAATACTCTCATCCATAGTCACATTATACTTACACTCACAACAGCACAGCACACAAGTTAAATGATGCTAAAATACTCATAAAAACATAGGAAGAAAAACTAAAAATGTCAGTTCATGCAAATAGAGTCCGTAGAAAGAGAAAAAAAGACCAAACATCAATTATTGCAAGGGGGAGATTTGTAACCACCAAGACTAATGCGTAAACCCCAGCATGCATAAAGCAGTAGTTCACCCAAAGAAGTTATACAGTCAGACTAACAACATAACAAATGTTCTCCCTTCAATTTTGAGACATTTGAACACTCCCGGCAGATGATAAAAAGGAGGACAAGTCTTCAATTGTGGGTAGGAGTATTATATGCGTGTGATGAGACTCTAGAGAGAGACCAAGATCAAGAGTTGACTGTAGAAGAAATTTTAAAGGCGCAGGGACTGAAATAAGTGAGAAAAAGACAATATGATGATGTTATATTCATTCTAGTTGTTCTATCCATTCTTCAGCCATAAGAAAACTAAGGAAATTGTACAATTAAAACTTCCAGCTAATTTTCCCCACATTAGAATTTCCACTTCTGTATATCAAACATCTTGTGTTTGTTTGCAATTTGTGTCTATGATGTTGCAATATTGCTTATGTTTTATTTACAACACATCACTGACTCTAGTCTCTAAGCAACCAAGTAAGCATTCTATGAGTGCATTTGATATTAATTCAGGAAGAGTAGCAATTCTGTGGTTTGTAAATTCTATTATGTACATGATCTTAATAGTCCACTTATCAGTTTCAACATGCACTGGTTATAAAAAAATTAAATGATTGAAGCATCAATGGTGGCCGACAAAAAGAAACGGGCACCACAATCAATTACCATAGGCACATCTTGTTTATCCATGAGACCTAAGATTCGAAAGACTACCCTAGATACAAATTTTGAAAGGTCGGTACACCTCATGAAGGAAACCTGGAAAAACAATTCCATTTGTAATTATTCATCTGCTTCTATGACAATTCAAACATATTTGAAAGTACATCTTCAAACCCCAATTGCAGCAGGGTGAAGAAAATTCAAAAGAGAAGTGAAGGCAAGGGTAAGGCCAAGCAAGAGAAGACACAGCCTAGACCTGAAACCCTCATTTAGGGGCCTACCTGCCACCAAATAGAAAACATGTTGTTTAAACAAACCCAAGGATCATGAATTGGAAGCATCTGAGGCAAATGGCATACTTCTCTCCATAGGACTTTGAGCCTTGTTTGGTTCTCATGGCCTCTAGTTACAGCACTAGATTGTCATTTGTCAAATTTATAAAGAGGCGATGATCAGATATAGACCTGAAGATTTCAAAGGCTATTTGGCATGTTGTACAATGGGTGGTTCACTGTCAATGGCTGCATACGTGCACAAAAGGACAATGGCACCCAACAACTGTGTGGGACTAGTTTGTGTCCAAGAGTTGGTTGCATATGTGAAAAGGGGAGTAGAGATATCAAGAAAGAGTTTCCAGCTATTGAGTGGCAATGTACCTTCTTGTTATTATTTGTTGGCCAATAGAAGCCACATGTGCATCAGAAATTGCCACCTGGGTGACTGACTAGATGGCTCAGCTGAGTTGGGGAAAAGTATATAAATGGGGGCAATTGATATTATCGATCAAGAAACAACGAGTTTTCTCTCTTAAGAAAAAGGGGTTTTATATAGCATAGCATGAAGTTAGCCTACTTCTACATGCATTTTATTCTCAAGCTGATGAACTAGTCAAGGAACTTAGAACTTAATTATGACCTTGCACCACCAATTGTATTCTGAAGTAGAGTAAGGCCACCAAGAAAAACAAGAATGCTACAATGGTGGATGTTATAGTGATTTATGAGGATTTGGAGAATAGTATTAATGACTTTGCAAAGGGGTTGACCAAGATAATGAGGATGAGAATGAACACCCAATTGTGCCAAGTTCAAACACCCAATTGTGCCAAGTTCAAGCACCCACCACTAGATACAACCTATGGGATTTTCAAACACAAGTATTATAGCATCCCTTGCTTTTTGTGTCCATGCTTGTGTGGACCTTTAGAAGCCACAAAGGTCACCAAAGACGTAGGATGAGAATGAACACCCAATTGTGCCAAGCTCAAGCACCCACTACTAGATACAACCTATGGGATTTTCAAACACAAGTATTATAGCATCCCTTGCTTTTTGTGTCCATGCTTGTGTGGACCTTTAGAAGCCACAAAGGTCACCAAAGATGTAGGAAGCAAGCACCTTGATGGGGAAGACTTCCCTTCTAGGTTCACCACACTCTATAACCAAGGTGGTATAACCAAGGTGGACCCACTTGAGCAGCTTGAGACATTTGTTCAACCCACCGGTTAAAAGTTCTAGCCCAAAAGCCATTGGAGAGAGACTTAGGACACACGCAAGTTGTGGAACAAGGTGATAGATGGCCTTGAGCAAGAAGGTGATCCCAGGATTTAGGATGAGGATGATACAAAGGGTATTTCTCTTATTATTTATAATACAGCAAAAGAGGGTAATCTAATTGAAGCAAGCTTCCAATGTTGGACCCTAAGTTTACTCAAATTTACTTGCATTGCCTTGAGAATTGATACTTTTATGACACCACTATTTCTTGAAAAAAATTGAGATCTTTATCCCATGCGATGTCTATTGTGAAGCTTGTAGATGACTTGCAAAGGGCAATGTGGCACAAGCAAACACTTATTATTACACAAGAGGTGTATCACCAATAATAAATTTTCTAAAAGACAAAGGGCCCTAACAGAAAAATATAAGTAACCCACAAGGTTGAAGGAGCAATGTTAGAGATTCCAAGGCCAGCCCCAACACTACATAAAACTCACCCATGACAAGGAAGCCTGGATATCAAGGTATTATATAAGGAGTTTACATAAATGCAATCTTGCAATCAATGGTTAGTAGTACAATAAGATCAGCTTGTTGCTGACCACATACAGCTCGTAGAGAAAATGACAGGTTTTTGGAAGGTGAAATACAATAGAGAGCAAGATTTGAAGTTGGAACATAATCTAGAAAACAAAAATAATGAGGTTCAAACCCTTAAGACCAAGGTTCAATTGATTCTTCAAGTTCCCAGTCAACTTAAGCAAAATCAAGAGCAACCAAACCACATCAAACAGTAGTTTATATTCCACATCAACCCCTGCTCAATTAAGAACAAAGTCTTTATCCCCTTTCCCACTCATTCTTCTGAAACCTATTAGATTCTTGGCCAATAGGTATCCCAACTTATCTAGGGGGTATAGCTATAGTTAGAACTTTATGATTAGGATTTTGTAATCATCGCTATGTTATTTTTATAGTGATAATTGGCTCTGATTTTATCTTAATATTTGAGTTGCTAATCGTAGTTTACTTTGTCATGTTTTGGTATGGAGATAGTTTACTGGCACACTGCTGAGTTGACCCATCTATATTTAGGAAGATATCAGTGAAGGGAAGGGACTCTCATTCATTATAAAGTTGGTATTTTCACCTAAATCTGTGTTACAAGCAAGTAAAACATAACTTGAGTTGTTGTTTAATAGAATAATATGTCTTCTCTCTAGTAATTGTCGATCAATGTGAATCTATTACAAAGGACAAAAAGAAAGAATTGTTGAATACAATTAATTATATACTAAAAAGGAACAAAATTCAATTCTAAACAACCTAAGACAGTAAAAGATGAAAAAACTGACCCCCATTAAAAGGGTAGGTGCAGCAGTCTAGAAAGGAAACACGCAGTATGGCTTAAACCCACTGTGGATTTTACCAAAATAAATTTTGATGGTGCGTCGAGGCGAAACTCAGGAAATGCAGGTGCAAGTGTGATTCTTCACTAAGAGGATAGTGGATTTATTCAAGGAGGTTCTTTCTTACTAGTCATTGTACAAATAATGAAGCAAAATGGGAAGTAGTAGTCGTTAAGGTAGTGCATGCCTCTTCTTTGGGGATCTAGAGACTAGTGATTGAAGGTGACTCCCTAGTAGTGATTAATGGGTTTGCAAAGGCATTTGCCCAAATTGGAAATTCAAACAGCATCTAGAGGAAGCTCTAGTCTTATGTCAACCTTTTAAGGATAACTTATTTTCACAATATCTTTGGAAAGCAAACTCTGCGGTAAACTTGCTGGCCAATCAAGGTGTGGAGCAAGATCCTTTAACAGTTCTCTTTAGCGACCATACATCTTAATGGTCAAGACTCAAGGAGTTTTCAATTTGTAAACCCTACTCTAATTCAATCTTTTCATAAATGAGGGGGCACGTGGCCCTTTCATCATGCTTGAAAAAATGTGATGTTTTTAAGATGATTGGTGGATTAGGACAGAAGAAAGACTTGCTATTAGTGGCTTCTTAGTGCACCTTGTGCAAAGTTGGGCAGGCTTGTATGATGGCAATTGTGTTCCTTCTTTATCTGATGGTGAGTCGAAGATTTTTTGCTTGTATCTTGCTGTGGTTTTTTGTTAGTCTGCAGAACTCTGTGGTGTGGGGTTTTGTAGCCATGGGCTCTCTCTGCTTATTTTGGTTTCTCTTTGCCATGACTCAAACAAAAAGCCCTGAAGCCAAGGGATCCATTCCTTCATGAACAGGTTTCAGATAAGCATTTAAGTGCTATCTTTAACTGCCAAGATTTAACAACACTCGGATTCATATTTCTAGGCTTCCTCGGCCTAAGGCTTCAATCAAGGAGGACTTTATACATAAATTGGCAGAGGCAGTGCCAAGAGTGAATCATTGCATTAGGCTATTGTGTCTTCTGCTTCCCTTCAATTTGGGAATTCTAAAAACTTGTGTGCATGGCTGGAAGATCTCCAGTGTAAGGCAATGGCAACTTTGGCAAGGGCTCCCCAAGAGAATACGAATGTGAACCATTTGGAGCAGTTGCAAGTTTTTAAGCTGCAAGAATTGAAGGATTACTGCTCAGATTTGGAACATTTGAGTAAAGTGGTGGACCATCTGAAGCATTCAGTGCATTCACAGTTCCATCCTTCAGCTCTGGAAAATCGGTTAGAGCACGGAAATGCCAAAGAGACTTCTGTGGTAATAAATTCCATTATTTGGACATTCCAGCCCTGGGCTCTTTGTCTTTTGTTGGCCGAATGGCAGCAGATATTGTTGCAGTCCAGGACTTGACAGGCTGGGGAATGGATTCAGGATGTGGTTTAGGTGGCTATGGAGTATGCGAGTCTCCCTCATTTATTGTCTGGTATGGCAATCTAAATGGTGGCACCAACTTGTTTAGCTGGTTGGTGGATAATGGGTTGGTGTATGCCTTTTTAGTTTTTTCTGTTGGTTGGTAGGTTTATGGTGGCTGTTAGTTGAACTTTTATCCTGGTAGTAGTTATACTTTTGCATGTGCTCTCCTTGTTGAATGTTATGGCATTTTTTATTAGGCCCCTATAGAACCCCCCAGTATTTAATCAAAAAAGAAAAGATGAAAAACATGACAAAGGCATACAAAACTGTTTCCTTCTTACATCATCCCTTTTTTATTTTTCAGTTTCCTATCCATAGAAACTAGCAGAATCTTTGTTCTTTTTCTGATAATCATATACAATGAAAAGTATATCAATCATGTATAGATTTCAAATAACCTTCATGTAGCGAATAGTATCTTTGCAGATTTAACTAGTCCAAATGTACCATAAAAAACAATAGAGAAGTGTCTAAGGATTCTTTAAAAACATGTTAAAAATACTTGAAATTTTTCCTTCCTAAACAATAGTGGGCAATTTACCTGCTCTTTCTATATCCAGCAAGCTTTGAGATTGCAGCTTTTCAGGTTCATACGTCTCTCTAAGTAGCCATTTTAGTATTTCAAGCTTATCATTAGACAACTGGGAATTCAGACCCACATTGAAACACTGCAAATAAGAAAATAGTTCACTGTAAAGTTTGGACGCTTATCATTAGACAACAGGGAATTCTTGTAGCTTTCAGATTTAATAGACAGCTTAACTTGCTTATGACAAATAATTTATCTTATTGTGAAGGATTACTTTAGAAAAAGGAAATAGAAAGGGAGCAAGAAAAACATTAGCAAACCTGTTCGGTCTTTATTTCTACAATTTCAGTGGAAATCTTTGCTTGAACCTGCAAGATCAAATTATATATTTAACTTTCTGGACAGATTTTGCAGCAATCAAGGAAAACAATTAATTTCCACCTCCACCTAAATAAAGATAAGTAGCAACCACACCCGCTTAAGAAGCTCAGCTGCAGCATTATCAGCTAGTAATGGAAGGCGGTAAAAATGCATGATTTCAGGGTCACCTATTTCCACAGCTCCGACAGTTTCTTTGGTAATTCCCTGCAGTTCAATTTGCACAGGTAAAGAAGGGACACCATCTTTGAATTCAACACTAAAACTTCTGTTAATAAAAAGAAATATAAACTCCTGCAAAATCCAGTACAGAATTAATGCTTCTGTTTATCAAGATAACTAAAGGTTACTAGTACAGTCAGACGGTGCTATTTCAGATCGCAGATTTCTGGTTCAACAGACTATTTATTAGCATCATATCATTTCGTGAAAAGAGTGAGAGAGCCCTACCTGCCGGTTGCAGGCAAATTATTAAAATCATATCATTTCATGAAAAGAAAGATAGAGACTAACCTGCTCTTTGCCTGCAACCACTGCTTCAGCCACAATAGAATTTCGCTCCGCATTCATCCTCGACTGTAGTTTGTTTTTGGCAGAAGCTGCCACATATTCAAACTCTCAAGCACAGCCATTTCTCACACAACAGACTATGAACATATGTGTTTGTATAGACATTTGTGTGTGTATAGCGCAAAAGTTTGTAGATATGTATATATATAGCGACATATTCAAAGTATCAATAACGGTCATCTCTTTTAAAACAGAATAAAAATCTATGTGTATCTATGTACATACGGCTGTGCATACAGTTGTGCATAGCGCAAATGTTTGTAGATATGTGTATATATAGCGACATACTCAAAGTATCAATAACGGTCATATCTTTTAAACAGAATAGAAACATGTGTGTATCTATGTACATACATTTGTGAGAATGTACATAGCGGAAATGTTTGTAGATATGTATATATATATAGCAACATACTAAAGTATCAACGGTCACCTCTTTTAAAACAGAATGCAGGTATGTATCTATGTACATACATTTGTGAGAATGTACATAGCTTAAATGTCAACATAAGCGTGTGCATAATTTGAAGGCTTACCTTTCAAGGCAGGCAACATTTGTTCACCCAAAAATCTGCTGCGTGAAAATCCATTGAAGCCACGCCTACGAGAGGCATTCTTCGTCCTCCGTGAAGACGTCGCACAAATTATATTTTTTGATCGGCTCAGGATCGAATCGCATGGCTTCAGAATTGCCTCCATTAGCCTCAGAGTTGTGGACTATTTAATAGAACAGAGCAAAAATTATGAGTTCTTGGGAAGCATGCAAACAACAGAAGCGTATAAGAATTTTCAAACGCTTTAGAAGGAATAAGTAGTAGATAAAAAACTTCCGCTGCTCTGGAGATCAGTAGTGAGCCTAACCCTGTTGGCTCTCATATTATAAGAATGAAATCTCACGCTCGTGTGATTCGAGTAAGGGTTAGGCCTCTAACTGAAGAACTACTTCAACCTCTGAATCAGTCAGTAGTGGTTCAAGAGGAGAAATCCTGGTGTCTGATATTCCTCCGCTCCGAGTAGGGTTTGGGAGCGGGAAGAATATATAGTAGCAGCCCATGTTGTTAGAGGAAACTGGGGAAGAATTAGGGGTTATGCTCCGAGATTTAGTCAAATAAGATTCGGCGCACTTTTATTAATTTAGTGTTAAAATATTTAATTAATTAATGAAAAGTTAATAACGTTATATTTTTTTATATTGTTGAAATTGCAGTCATGTATTCGTTGTTTTATAGTATAGAAGAAAAAAAGGTAACGTTATATTTTTTTATATTGTTAAAATTGCAGTCATGTATTCTTTGTTTTATAGTATAGAAGAAAAAAAGGTTCTTGGAATCTAACTTTTTGAGAAATTTTAAAAGCTCTACAAATTAAATTTAAAAATAAAAAATAAAAAACTTTTGAAATCTAATTTATTATGAAAAATATATATATATATTAGAAATTTATTTAAAATAAAATATTTTTAAATTAAATAAAATAATATTTTTAAGGATTTTAAATAGATGTGTTTAAGATATTTATATTAGTATTGATTAAAATTAAAATATTTTTAATTAAATTTACGTCTTCAAAATTTTGATAATTTTTAAAAGTAGTTAAAATAATTAAATTTTATGTATTTATATGTGTAATACATAAAATAATTTTTAAGTACATAAAATAGTTTCATATTGATATCTCTTAACATTTTTTAGATTAAATTTACGTCTTCAAAATTTTGACAATTTTTAAAAGTAGTTAAAATAATTAAATTTTATGTCTTTTTATGTGTAATAAATAAAATATTTTTTAAGTACATAAAATAGTTTCATATTGATATCTCTTATCTCTTAACATTTTTTAGATTAAGGTCTATGGATCTGTAGAGCAACTGAGAATGGCGACGAGTGGCGTAGGCGGGAAAAGCACCAGTTCAAACGCAGAGGACGCAAATCGCGATGGAGGTTCTAATGAGGATGGGGATGCGCGTGCCTGCTGCCTCCTTATGGTTTGGTTGCCTGCTTTTCATGCACGGGTTCCTTTGCAAGCAGGGTTGCGTGGGGATGGACTGGTTCTTCGCTAGTTTGTTGTTGCGGTTGAAGTTGAGGGTGTCATCATGGGTTTGTCTGAAGATGCAGTCACTAAATGTGATGAGGACGATGACTCGATTGGCAAATGGGTGTCCTTCCTTCGTTAGCTTCTTACGGCTGGTGCTAGAATTGGTCTCTTAGTGGGATTTTTTCTCACTAATGCTTCTAGAAACTTAGCGGTGGCTGGTGATGGGTGTCGGCATGTGTTTCCCTCTATTTCTGTGGGGTTGATGCGAGTGCCCCTCCTGCTTTTCTTTTGGCTTCCTTCTTGGTTGAGGGTGTGTGTTGGTCTTTCTAAGGATGGTTGGTTGCGAAATGAGCTTATTTTGCTCTGACTCGGTGTAGTTGGAGGGCTTGAGGGTTCTTAGTGTTGGCTTGTTTCGTTTCTTGTTTTCCCTTGATCTTCCTTCACTTCTTCCTCATGCTTTTGTGGTGGCTCTTTATTGTTTTCTAGCTACTCTCCTTTAAGAGGATGTGGGAGTGCGTTGGTTGCTTAAAGGAAGTTTGGTTGTTGACTGGGCTTTTTTTTGTCCCTTTTCAACATATTAGGGAGGCTTGGGGGCTCCTATTGTTGGCATGCTCTACTTCTTGCTTCCTTTTTGTTATCTTTTGTTTCTTCTCTATTCTCTCTATTGGCTTGTGGGCTGCTTGTGTGTTTTTGAACCCCATGTGTTCCTTGTTGCTTGTGTTTTTTTCTAGGGTTGTTGGTTGTTAGGGTGGATTTGTTGTTGGTTTGGGATGGGTTGTCTTTGTCCCGTCTTTTTGTGGATGCCATTAAGTTTCTTATGGAGTTGATTGTTATGTCCATCTCCCATGTTTTTAGTGGGGCGCTTTTGACTGGGATGAGTGTTTTTTTGTTTTCCTAGTTGTTGTCTTTGGTTACGGGTGTTTTTGTCTTTCCTTCATCAAATGGGATCTATGTTCTCTTTCTGTTTGAGGTGATGATGGAGTTGGTTGTTTTGGGCATGAGGTTGCTACTGAAGGTTTACCTGGTTGTGGTGCTTGCTATGGGTTCTTTTCTACTGATGACTTGTTGGCTGAAGGGTCATGTTGTTTTGGACTTTATTCATATCAATTGTGGCCTTGTTCTCTTAGCTGGGTGGTTCTCAAGTTTTGATCCTAGACCCCAGATGGTTTTGTTCCTTGTGTAGGGCTTTCCAAAGGAGGCTACGGTTGCATGCTTGGCTACTATGTTGGATTTCTCCTTTGGTCCTATGGAGATGGTCCCCCCTTAATAGTTGTTCTTATTGAGGTGGGAAGTTCTATGGAGGTGGAGGTTGAGGGTGTTGGTGATGTCTAGCCATGATGGTTTTGTTGATCGTCTCCTCCTCTCCAATAGAGGGGAGCTCACTCCTTGAGAGGTGGAGCTGGAGTTGGTTTCCTATTACCAGGTGAGTATGAGCTATAGGGATGTTGATTTATTGCAATTTTCAACAATGGATAACAAAGCCCCTATTGAGGAGGGGTGTTTGGTCTTATTGGTGGTACATTCCCTTGTGTTCTCTATTCTTTTAGTGATGATTATCTTTCTTGGCTTAGTGGTTTCTTCTGTGAGTGGTTGGTTCGCTAATGCCTAGCATATGCAAGCGGATTCTTTGTGTATCTAAAAGGGTTTCTAGTCTCGGTTATAAACTAGTTGGTTTACGAGGTCTCAGGCCCTTAAATGTGTGTACGATGCAGCGTGTGTAGCCCTGTTAATCTTTTGAGGCTGCTCAGGTGTTGATGTTGGTCTTTGGTTTATCTTATGTACAACTTGCTTTCCTTTGTATTGGGTTCCAGGCCCCATCAAAATCCATTTTTTACCCCTAATCAAAAACATTTTTTAGATTAAATTTATGTCTTCAAAATTTTAACAATTTTTAAAAGTAATTAAAATAATTAAATTTTATAATTTTTTATGTATAATAAATAAAATAATTTTTAAATATATAAAATAGTTTCTTATTGATGCTTCTTAACATTTTTTAGATAGATGTATGTAAAATATATATTAATAATATTTAATAAAAAAATTAATAAATTATATATATATATATATATATATATTTGATAGAATAATATTTAATCAAATATCTATGTTGATGTTTATTAAAAATAATCTTATAATTTATTTACTCATGTTTTCATGTGTTATATATTTATTTTCAGCGTCATTTCCTAGTATAATACGTGTTATTAATGACTAATATTGCCATGTGCTTTAGATTGGATTGTGAAAAATAGAATATAGAAAAGCAAGAGATTAGAAGAGGTGAAGGAAGAGGATTTTATATGTAGGGAAGTGGGAGTTGTGAGGGTTGTCCATTTTTTACTTTAGTTTTATCTATTAGACTTATGGATGATTCATATTTATGAACTTCTTTCTTAGGATTGGATTTTATTGTCATGTTACTCAATATAATGGATATTATTATTATGGCTGCATAATTGATTTTTAAAAATTTAATTTTGTATAATTGATATAAAGTTATATTTTTCTAATTGTATGAAATATCTTGCTATATGATTGTGTGTAAAGTTTATTACGCTTAAATAATTTTAATGATTATCATTTATTTTGAAATAATTATGTTGATTATTGATTTAGTTATTTTGTACTAACAATTATTTCAAGTATGCATGTAATTCTCCCCATTAAGGGTGTTGGGGGTATTAAGTCTCTAACAAAGAGGCCAAATGGAAACCACCACACACATGGGTGCTTTAAGCTCGATTTTGATGGAGGTTGTCAAGGGAATTTCGACACCTAAATTGGGTGATCCCACAAAGCTGGTTTACAATTTTTGGGAGGAATAGATTTTTGCTGAAATCACATATTTTTAGAAAATATAATGATTTAAGCCTTAAAAAGTTTCATTTAAAGCATTCCAATTGAAGAGGGTTTCATCAAACTTCCTTAAATCAAACCCCATTGGATAGAACCCCCCTAGTTTTAAACCATACGTATAACAGAGTATCCTTTACACCTATCGAAATGCTGATAAAAACCCACTTTTGATTTACCTTTTGGGGGATCAAATGAATTCATTTAAAATTTATTTTTTGTAAGTATGTAGTCCTTATTATAAGCTTCCAAAGAGTATAATTTTAAATAAATTTTATTTATTAATATATTTATTTTTTTTTATTTCTACAAGTGAATGTGTAGGTTTTCTTCTAAAATCAAGGTCTTTGTTCTACACGTGGAAAAATAGCAGATTATCAAAAAAAAAATGAAAAATATGAGTGCACGAGATATTGAATTCCTTGATCCAACAAAAAAAAATGAATTTCGATATATACAAAAAAGTTACGCGTTATACAGTCACGCTATATTTGAATTATAGTGGTTTGACTTGAGCAATTCTGAAAAATATTAATAAAAACTATCTAACAGAAATTAGAAACACTAAATGCTCGATTACAAATCTAATTGAAAAGAATTATAATTTTATCCTTCATTGAAAAAAAAAGTTATCGTTACTCGGTGAGCATACTTTTAAAATGTTGTTTGCTACACGAAAAAATTGAACAAGTAGATGGAAAAAAGAAGTGCAATCTAATTCCAAAATTTTGAAAAAAATATATTTAGAATCTAGACAAAAATTTCACTTAAAACTCTAGTTTGCATCATCTTCAAATTCCTCATGGTTTAGTCGCTATAGGTGTCCGAAAGTGAAGATTTAGTTACAAAAAAATATTTCAGTGTCCAGTTTGGCCAAAAATTATAAACCACTATTGTGGGATCACGCCTCTATTGTTGGATGTCTAATTTGAGATTGGTCAAGGAAGGTTATGTGTAGAGCGTCAAGAAGGTTGTTGAAAGGAATAAACAACAAAGTAAAATTGGATACTCTCATCCTCATCTTCCAACTATGCATGAAGCTAAAACTTTCTAAGATTGAAATTGAGGGGGACTCTACTTTGGTGATAAATGCAATGAGGAGAAATTTATTGTAGCAATGGAGACTTAAGGATTTACTAGAAGTGGCCCTTGCCTTATTAACTAAGTTTGAAGATTACATTGTCAATCATACTTATTATGAATCAAATATTGAAGTGGACACTCTTACCAACATGCAAGCTAATGGTATTGAGCAAACAAAAGTTACAACATCTCATTGTTGACTTGGACATACATCCCTTAGGTGGTGGTCAACAAAGTCCTATAATTTAATCATTCCTCGAATGTGTTGGAGTTAATAATTTCATCGACAAATGGGCTCATGAGCTCTCTATGCATTCATGTTCATTCATTTCAAGAACCCTTGACTTGTGCGAGATGGTAGGGGAAGTGATTTTAATTTGGGGAAACCAATGCATTTCCTCGCATTCTCTTTGGTGGTTAAGTTTTAGCAACATAAGAAATATGGGTACCCCTATTCGATTGATGAGCACACATTGGCATATGACCTTTTTGGGGGCCATTATAAAGAAGAGGTTGAAATGTGTCTTTAAAACCCATCGTGGGTTAATTTTATTTGTAGTCAAGTGGGTGTTGGGATAGGAGTTTTTGGTAGCAAATCACAAATATAAGGTTAATTATGATATCTCTATGTTTTTGGCCTCATTATTAGATATTGGGGTACCACTATAATCGATGAAAGCTCTCTATGAGCCTATCATTAAGAAGCAATTCCTATGTGATATGGATGTTGTTTTGGAGGTTGTTGGCTTGGGTGGAGGTGTTTTCTTTCCCCTTTTGCTTCTTTAAACTAAAGGAGTTGGGGGCTTTGGTGGAACAAATTCCTCTTATATTCACTTCCAATAACATAAATCTAGAACATTATTGATAAAATGCTACAAAGGGCTCAACATTTTTGAAATAATATTCTCGATTTGGAAGCCTCAAATGTGATAGAATAGTTTATGAAAATCATCAATGAGGAGCAATTGGGCTTATGGTCCCTCATATTGCATAATGTTTTGTAATCATAGTCTAGTTGGTATCTAAAGATATATGTTTTACTATGCAACTACTTACATTGTAAATCTATAGCATACATTGACTTTAAGGCTCTAGCTTTTTCTAGACCTTTGGATGGTTGGATAGGGATACTAGACAACTAGAATTCAGGATTTTGTTAATTACCTAGATCTATAAGGTCATATAAGTTATAGCTTAGCACAAACAAATATAATATTTTCTTTATGATTAATAGCAATGGGAGCAACTCCCACAGTTGTATTTTACTTATAAAAAAAAGTATCCACGTAATTCCCAAACAACAAAAATATTTGGAAATTCTCAAGAAAATCTTTGTTATGAATTTGTTGTGAATTCCTTGTTGACACCTTAAACTAGATATTTCAGGGAACAAGGTTTTCATTGTGAGAGATTTGTTGTAATGTAATATTGATTATTGTCTTAAGTAATTTTAATAGTCTTTTTGCTTATTATTTTGTGAATTTAACTAGGATGTGAAACTATAGGTTAAGTACTTGTTTAAGAATATATTTTATGCTTTAATGAAGTGTTGACCCTTCCTAAGTTCCTTAAGAAGAAAGTGGCAAATATATCATGAGAAGGTCAAAAGTCACCTTTTGTAGTGTCTCTCACATTAGTATATATTTTGGTTTGGATCGTATGCTTATACCCGTGTATTCAATTTGGGACTTTTCGTAGCATTATGATTATTTTGTATTGGCATCAATTGGATGCAACTTTCAATACAGTTATATTATGATTATATTATGGTGGATTATGTGGTTTTATGTCTTGATTATGCACATGGATGATTAGATGAGTAGTTATGATTATGCACATAGATTATTATATGAGTAGTTATGATTATGTAGATATATATTGGGATTAGTATTGATGGTTATGCTTTATACCCCATTCGAGAATCTTTATGTGCTTCAGCTATCATATGTATATGCATAGATACACTTGGTGTTTGTTGAGTGGATACATGTATAGGGAATTTTTCCACCTAGTTTCACAGGTTTGAGTTATTCCTTGATGGTGGTTATATGGGAGATGTCACATTAGCCAATTTGTTAGCCTTAATCATCGTACTTGATTCAAGTATGATTTTTCTTATTATTTTACCATGTTGGTCAAATTCAATATGATTTCAAGTTTCGTAGCCCTATTGTGAAAGCCCAGTGAAGTTTGCATGTTCAAATAATTAAATTTCAATTTCTCACAAAATTAGCTCAATTTTTGTGTTTAAATGGATTTAAAGGTTAAATCATGGATTAAAAGATGTTTCGAAATGAATTGGGTCAATGAATGGAATTGTGGAAATAGTTAAGGGAATTGCATTAAGAAATGAGGATAATGTATTTTTATTAATATTTTCATTGGGTTTGAAAATTGGGTAAAAAGGGAAAAGGGATTTTTTCATATGTTATTTTGTGAAAGCAAAAATAGTGAAGAAAAAAAAGCATCAGCTTGAGCAATTTAGAGATTTGCTTGTTGGGAGTGTATTTCTCATCAAAATTTGATGAGTTCAGATTTGATGGAATAGGAATTGGGATGGGATCGTGCATGTTGATTTTGGTGACCTCTCATTTGGTGTTATTGAAGCATTTGTCATTTGAAATTTGGAGAAAACTTGAGGTATTTTGGTTGTTTCTAATTAAATTAGGAATTTCCTTTGAAATTTAATGTTAGGAAATAGATTGAGGGGGTGTTTAAACCTCTTGTCTCTTTTTATGTAGCATTTGGAGTTCTAGAAGTAATTGATTTTATTAAATTTTGAGAATTTTCACATATATGGGGTTACCATGACCAATTTTTATTAGAAAGAATAAAATGATAAGATTATAGCTTAGAAAGGGTGTTGGGCATGTTTGAAACCAAACGGTATTCTTATATTTTTGAAATTTTCATGAAATTTCCATGGTGGAATTGGGTAAAATTTTGATTTTTGCATTGTTGAGAAAGGAGAAAATTTAAAAGTTTGATTTGAAAATGAATGTTTTGAAATGATGGAACATTGGTAAATGTGAAAACATGCATTATTGGAAAGTATCATTGAATTTGGAAAAGTTTAATTTTTGCATTGGTTTTTGTGCCACACTCATTGGAGGGTGTGATGAGCTTAGGGTTTAAATGCTATAGAGAGTGATGGGAGAGGCTCCCAACATGAACTCAAACCAAAGTGGCACGTAGGAAATCATAGTGTGGGGAGTTACTTAATGCAAAGTGAAAACTTAATGAAATTGGGGTAGTAAAACTAATAAGATAATGGTATCCCTCTCATGCCTTGAGTGCTCATTCAGGCTAAGGATGGTTGAGGAAGATAAGTCGCTCAAAGAGTGTAATACTATTAAGGTGAAGTATTCTCATCTGCACTAGGGTACTTGGTTCCATTTTGAGCCCCATGTGAGTGTTTGCAATGAACTCCCTCTCCTGCTCTCTATTATTTGACCCTAAAGTAGATTTGAGTAGTACCCAAATAAATATTGAGTATTTGTGTATTGTTGATATTGGTATTACTGCATCATTGTATACATTGTATTCTCCATGTCTTATGTGTGGATATCCTACTTCCACCTTATGTATTGTGTGTGTGAGTGTTGGGCCAATGTGACTATCTCCTAGCACAGTGGGGTGAACCTACAGGTATCACATGGTCAGGTGGCGTGGAACCACCATTAGGGACCGAAAGTTTGTGGTTCAAGGAAAGGAATGGAACTTTATTATTTAAACTTTTCACATGCATATTAATGTATAATATTCATTATATTGTAAAATTATTGTTTTGAAACTTCTCTTCAAATATGTATGTAAATTGTAAAGGAAAGAGATCATTTGGATCATTTACACATCTCGATGTTGGTATCATGCGTGAATATTATTTATTAACCATATAATTATGGTTAGATGCTAGTTCAAACATATCCATGTTTCATTTGGTTCTTAAAATGAACCTAATTACAAAATTTCATAGTTGGACAACTTGTTATTGCATCTAGGCGGCTTTGTCTTGCACCTGTTTGAACCCAGGACCCAAAAAATGTTTCTAGCTCTATTTGGGTGGCCTAGTGGAAGTAGGGGTGGCCTGGTGGAAGTAGGGTGGCCTAGTATAATTAGGGTTTGTGTGGTTTTTGGGCTTAATTTCAAAAATTGAGATTTTTTCCAAAGTCTAAAGGGGCGACACGGTTTTGTGTTGGGCTGACCTCATTCCCATACAAAAATTAGAGAGTGATTCCTCTTAACCACTGATTGGTGAGGGTTTTCTAAGCCCTTGGGCCTTTACAAATATCTTTTATGACCTATAGTTTTCCTGATACGGCCATTTTGGTTGTTTTCCTCTTCAACACTTAGTCAAATTTTTCCCAACTTTGAACTTGATCTTTCCTTGTATTTTTTAGACTCTAGATGGTAAAAATTTGTATATGAATTTTTTTCACCATAGTATGGGGGTCCTATTAGTACTTTTTATAGTTTCCAAGTGTCATAATTTAGGAATTACATTATCTCTTGCATTATTTTGTGTGAAATTCTTCAAATTGACCTAGTTGTCAAACCTTGAGTTTGGGGAGATCGTTCTCCTAATCTTGAGAAAGTTTTAAAAGGTTGGAACCATTCGTGGATAGTCCTATAAGTGTTTCTAACATTCCTAATAGGTTAAGGATGTGTATGATGTTATTCTTCCACTTGTGCAATGCTATGTTGTGACAAGACCTTTAGTGTCAACTTAATGTGTTCAATTGTATCAATATACTTATGTGATTATATCTTGTACTTAAAAAAAGATCTCATGTATTTTGGATTTTGTCACATGGGATCCTTGGTGGGGCATTACATTTGGTATCAGAGCCCATGTTCATATGTTGGGAGCTCTAGCTTATGTACTTACTTACGAGTGATGTGTTTGGCATGTGTTTGTTAATGTGGATTATGTAAATATGATGTTCAAGAAAATTATGATGTTTAATCTTATAGTTTTATACCCTAGTATGGTTTTAGAGGTTAACTTATATATATCGTAACCCATGTAACCCTTGTAACCAAAGGGTGGCACTTAAACCCTATGCTTTGCATCAAAGTTAGATAGAGGAAGCAAAGAATCCTCTAATAGAACCACCAATTGACCCTCTTGATCATCTTCGGGTTATTGGTCTCCTTTAGGAGATAATAGTGATTTTGGGTCCTCGTCAAGAGGTTTCCCATTCTTCTCGGGAGGACGAGCCTCAATTTGGTGAGAGAGAGCTTTTAGGAGCCCTTGTCATTCCAAAGTGGAGAGAGAGTTTGAGAAGGATCCACCTCATGGAGGGGTAGGCAGATAGTAGATGCAGATGGTATGGTAATAGGGCATGTGAGGGATCTCCTTTGAGGCCTTCCACCTAATTTTGAGGGATCTATCAGGGGTACTGAGCCAAAAAACTAATTATTGGCTTTAGACCATTGTTTTGTGATGCATCCATATGGTAGAAATACCAAGGCTCAATGTGCCATCATGCACTTGAGAAGTTTTTCTTCTACTTGGTGGTGCCAAGAGGAGCAAAAGCATCATCTAGATATTACCATTTTCTCTTGGGAGACTTTATTGGAGAGGTTTTGTTCATGTTATCACCTAGATCATTATAGGAAGAGACGTGTCGATGAGTTCCATGAGCTTTATCAATTGGATATGAGGGTTGATCGGTATGCAAATCGTTTCTTTGAAATTAATTAATATGCAAGTGTAGATGAGGATGAGAACATGTTCGTGTAGTGCTTTGTGTGTGGTTTGACTGCTCATATCAATGGTGGAGTTCAAGTGTTTGAGCCCGAGTATTTTGAGGTTGTTGTGGAGAAGGCAAGATTGATAGAGGATAACCTTGCTAGAGGGTTAGGAGGTCAGGTTGGAGTTCATGTTGGAGGTTTAGCTCCATCAAGATTGGGTTTGCGAGGCTCTCAATCCCAACCCATAGGGTCCTCCAAGGCATTATCGACACCCATTAGGCCTGCTCAATAGAAACAACAACATCAATGCCTTAGACCTTCATAGGCTCCTTAGAGGGGATAGAGTTGAGGTGGTCATTACTCTAGACACCATGGTAGGCATCAAAGGTATCCTAATCAAAGTCAACTAGTACAAAGTAGTCCACCTAGTGCTAGAAGAGGGGGTCATCACAGTTTCAAACACCATTAGCAAGTCGAGGGTAGGGTAAAAGACCATGTTTCTCTTATGGCTGATGGGGTCATTATGTAGAGTATTATCCTTAGAGGTCAATGGTAGGGAGTAGTCAAATATAGACAACTTTTGAGCCTATAGTAGGGGATGTTGGGAGATCTCATAGAGTGTTTGTGGTGGTGGATAACCGTCAAGCTGAGCATCAGGGCACCATTGTCAATGTTAGGATTTAGGTGACATAAACCTTGTAAATTCATTAATTAATTTTTTTCATAATGTATTTTGTAAATTACCCATAAGAGATGAAACCATTTATCCAATGGTGGTGAAAGAGCTCATGTAAAGAAGTTGTAGTTATTGTTTGTCTTCTAGGAAAAGGACATAATAGCTAAGTGTCCCATTTGGAATCTCCTATTTTTGGAGGGTTATGACATATTTCATAATTTGTAAGAGTATCTATGACATATATGACACCGTCATAAGATGCTATGACATATATGACAATATTTATGATTGTACTTATGACAGATTTCTTCCCTAGACACCCATGCATGAGACACACCTTATGATAGTTGTAAGAGCATTTGTAAGTTATTATTTTGGGTGGATTTGGTGGTTGGAAAGGAGGTAGGCATGGTTTTTTCAATGTGGTTTTTTTGAATGTTGTTTAGTGATACCATGGTGGTATTCATCCCCACAAGTTTCTATAAATTAGGGCCTTGAGCTAGAGTTATTCATTTATTTTTGCAAGTAACAGGGTGCTATCAGATTCTACAGAGTTGTTCAGAGAAGTGTATTGTTGTTGTAATATCTCTTGGATTAGTAATATACTTTCCTCTCTCTTTATGTGGTGGATTTTTTTCTCTTAGGGATTTATCCACGTAAATTTGGTGTCTTGTGTTATGGTTTTCTTTTTCTTCCTTTGTTTATGCAATCACATTCATATTAAGGTTAATATTTGGATTCATATTTTCAATTATTGTTGATTAAAGTTCATATTGCAAGCTTTCTTCACCTTGTTTTACAACATTTGGTATCAGAGCTAACAGTTCTATTGAGAAAGGGATGCTTTTCTCTCAAGTGTTGAAGGTTTTTTGCTATAGTGGGAGCTTTTGCTTTGTGGATTTTTTGCAGATTTGTGATAGATTGTAAACCATGTCTTATACTTCCCATTTAGATATTGAGAATTTCAATGGAACTAGTTATGAGATGTGGAAGTTGAAGATGGAGGATATCCTTAAAACGAGAGATCAGTGGTTGGTAGTTTCGACTAAAAAGAAACCATAAAAGATGTCTAATGAAGATTGGAACAAAATGTAAAAGAAGGCATGAGAAGCTATTTGGTTGTGTCTTGTATATTTTGTACTATTGAATGTTTTAGAAGAATCTACCATATACAATTTGTGGAAGAGGTTAGGTGATATCTACCAAATTGAAAGTCTAACTAATAAGTTATATATCAAAAAATGTTTATATTCTTTGAAAATGAAGGATGGTGATTCTATTGCAAAACATTTAAATGCTTTTAATATTATTATAATTTATCTTGTGTTTGTAGATATTAAGATAGAAGAAGAAGATAAATGTATTTTGATGCTTTGTTCTTTACCTGAATCTTGGGAAAATCTAATTGTTGCCATAAGTGGTGGTGGTACAAAATTGAATATGGATAATCTCGTTGCTATACTTCTTTCAAAAGAGATGAGGAGAAAGTCGATGAATTCAAACTCCCAAGATGCCTTGCATGTGCGAGGAAGGTCCAAAGAAAAAGGATGGCTTAAAGGGGACAAGAAGAGAGACAAGTCTAAAGGACGTTCTAAAACCCCCAGGAAGAGAAAAGTGTTGGAATTGTTGTAAGAGAGGGCATGTGAAGGAGTGCATAAACAAGAAAAAGAGTTTGGATACTTCCATGGAAAATTCCTCAAAAGATGGTGATTTTGATGCTTTGTTTATTTTTGCTAACACTATTAGTAACGATGCTTGACTTATTGATTCAGGTTGCTCCTACCATATAACTCCTCACAAGGAGTGGTTTACTTCATATTCAACTTATGATGGGGGAGAATTTTTCCTTGGTGATAGTAGCACAAAGAAGATTTTTGGTAAGGGAAAGGTAAATTTGTGTTTCAGTGATGGAAGGGTTAAAACCCTTGATCATGTTTTACATATTCTGGGACTTGCGAGAAATTTACTTTTAGTATCTAAGTTGAATGATTATGGAATTCATGTGATATTTAACAAGTCTGGTTGCAGGTTGGTGAGAGGGAGTTTGGTGATAGCTAAAGGATCTTAGATTGGGACTTTGTTTAGGCTTAATACTTCTACTTTTTGTAACTTTGTCAATGTAATTGACACTAAAAATGCATGTATGTTGTGTCACCATAGATTGGGTTGCATAGGTGAAAAAAGGTCTTAAGACCATTTTGAATAAAAAGTTGGTTGACGATATTTCTAATTATTATGTTGGTAAAAATAATGTAACACGCCCAATGTTATACTTAAAAAAATTCCAAAGTTTTTACCCACAAGTGAATATCCCATGATGTCATCGCATAGCAATAGAAAATTTCTTTTCTATAATATAGATAACATGCACATTTGAAATAAACACTATTCCTAACTTTCATTGCATTTCATTGTAATTTCACAAATCTTTCCAAATTATTGATTTCATATTGAATGGACTCAAGTTTAACATTCATGTTTACAATCTTCCATATAAATGGGTACAAAAGTACATACATAACTCTTATGAGCTTCCAACATTAGAAATACATATGGTCTAGGTAATCCCCCTTCAAATCTTGGTCTCCAACTAATGAGGAGAAGCATCACTCAAGCACTTTTTTGCCAACCAAGGACTTGTTGCGGTCCCCCACACATCTACCTAATAGATAAGATGGCCCTACCCTTTGACAAAGAGATTGGTTTGGTAACCCAATAATACTAGTCTTTCCTGAGCTTGGTGTTGTGTCCTACAAACTATAAATTTACCATATAGTAGCTACAACCTATGTGTATGACAATCCTAGAATAGAATGCATAACTAGATCACAGTGAATTGATAGTGTAAATAGTGGCCACTTACACTACTTTGGCCAAATAATTCAACACTCGGTTACTTGAAGTGAGAGTCATCATATTCACAAACCTTCCTAGCTTGATTTGTAATGACCACACATATTCTATGCATAGGCTATCCCCTTCACTTGATTATCCTAAACCCAAAAATAACATATAACCTCTTACTAGAACATTACACTGTGGTAATTCAAACTAAATCATAAATCAAACTTTCTCAAATTTCCTTATAAACCAAACTATAGTTATATAAGCTTGAATTAACATAGTATATAGTAATACACACAAGTACTCATTCCTACATACATAATATGCTAATATAATCCTCATAAATGGGTTTAACAACATCTCAACTTCTTTCATACTTTTCATGAAGTAAATAAGCATAGATAAACATCTACATTCCTCTTTCCAAACAATTCAAGCATCACCCATAAAATCAAGAAATTTCCAACTTAAAACAAAAAATAAAGTAGAGAACTAGCATGCCTGTAATTAGATAGCTCCAATTGATATAACAGTTTTCCTAACACAACGCCCACCAAATAGTTTGCAATTCCTTCTCTTGACCAATTCCCACAAAGAAATCTCACTCTAACCTGTCACACCCTGTCTTGTTGTTACTGAGTTACTTTTACCTTCATGGGTAAATAGGAGAATAAATGCAATCATGATTTTGATATGTTTGGTAAAGAAATGGAATACTGAAATAGGCATTAAGATATTATTGCTTTGGAAGAGTAATTATGTTTACATTAATGAAGAACATGCATTGCTATATGAATATGCTAATGTTTAAGATGCATGTGGATTTATT